>JAQGAU010000702.1:0-24776 GCA_034698045.1 Paramacrobiotus richtersi | reverse complement strand
GTGAAGAATGGTCAGATGTTCTCGCAGAATATTCTCACAAATCCCGATGGCAGGTACGTGGAAATACTGTAACTTAAAAGCGCTGCGCAGTAGATACAGTGTGTTCTGCGCGTTTGCGCGTAAAATCTCTCCAGAAGCATGGTCTTGCGAGACCGCTAGTTACAACGAATATCCAAAAGCAGCAATCAAACATGGAAGTCGTCTGCTCCTGCGAACGCCCCTTCCAGACTTTCACTTTTCTCATAGTTATACTTATTGCACGAAATCGTGCCCTTTGAAAAGATTAGCATAGATATACAAAAGTTGGCCTGCCGTGTGCAACAACAACGATTTTACGATTGCATTTAATCGTCTCTTATGCTGCATCGGTAACACATATTGCATGTAACACGATACCGCAGATAACACTTTCAGACAGAAATTCTATATAAAAGAGAACGTCCTAATCGGAGGGAAAATCAGATTCTTTATTCAACGCCTTGTATCTATATCGAAAATCACGATGTCGCATTGTTGAATAATGGACTGTCTCAATACTATTATACATACAAAGTATACCATGGCAGATGCCGTCCCGACCGAGTATCCTATAATTGCATTTATGTTCCAGCCATTCTTTGAGTTGCAAAAGAAACGCGTCACTCCCAACAGAGCTTGCAAAATCACAAGGTCAGGGACGGAGTTCCCATGCATTGTGCTTGATGGGCACAAATCAACGCGTGTGCATTGGACTATATGAACAGATAAGCAGTCGAGCTTCTGCATGAGGGATTCCGATTGAAGTTCAGTCAGCTGCCTCGTAGATGTCAGGGACGTGGTCAGGGACGCCGTTTCCGGCCATAAATGGTTTTGCATGAAAGGATTTTTCTCCATTTAGATGCCGCTAGCTTTTGGACTTCGGTTTTTGTATGAAACGTTCCATTGACGCGCGTGTAGCAAACAGTGTTGTGAGGATTTCCCATATGCGGACTTTCGATCCACATCGGCTAATTTCGGCTGTAATTTTCTTGGCAGTGTATGTGAACTTTAAACCAAGTCAAACCGTAAATAAGGTACGACATCTTGAAGGAGTACGATTTCGTTCTATCGGGAAGATCTTCAGCCAACGTTTCCTGTTAATTGCCAGCGCGGAACTGTCGTCTGCGCAATGTAGTTTAGCAGCACACATTCATTTCTTCAGCATGAGACACCTCATCATCCACTCATCAGTCTATCTTTCCATGCATGATGCACCTTACTCCAGTTCCCAACTGTAGCTAGAACTTTCAGGCTTCAGCAGTACGTTTTCGAGCTAACACACTTCAAAACCACAGAAAAAACGCTACTGCTGCTACTGGTACAAAGGTTGCCGTTATAAGCATGACAAACGGTGACCCTCGCTTGGTATTGACCGGGTGACAGTTTCTCACCACCACCGCTAAGGAAAAGACTTCCTATTCTTTACACTTTCAGCAAAATGTGACGTTCGTAAATTCTGAACCAATAGCATGCTGCAGTCCTCCCAAATCTAATGATTCTGTTGTTTTGCAGTACCTCCTGCTTCGCCAGACCGGTGGACAGCCTGAATAACATGTGTGCACCGAGCGTTGTCATCCACTCGGATAAGTTCGATCCCACCAAACTGACGCAAGCCGAACTGAAGCCAGTACCGTCGCAGTCGTCACCGGGTGTCGGGCCGCGTAAGGGATAGTTACGGGAGCCTGTCTGTGATTTCAAAGCCTCCGGTGGATGGAGTACCGTATCTCCACTACATTTATACATTTGTACATTATTTTACTTACAGTTGGACTAAATATTGTACTCACGGATCGAACTACAACATCGACGTTTACATATGTTACGCTACTTATATCCACAATTTTCTTACGGTACCGTCTAGTTACAAAGATGTTTGCAGTTAGTATCAACAGTTTTAAATCGGTACCGGCAGTGTACACAGCTGTTAAATGCCAACCTGCTCATGTACTTACAACGGTAATTGAGTACCTGGGAGCTATGTCGATCTAATAACGTTGTCTGTTGGTTGTCACAATGATATTAAATATGGACTTGTGGACCGCGGCAGTCAGCATGCGCATTAAAGATAATTTATTTCTGAATTGTACTGTAGATTTATTTAAACCGAATGATGAATGCATGTGGGGTATACGCAAGGGCGTTATGCAAGGATATTGAACTGAAGGCCAGACTTCAAGGCCTGCAGGACACTGATTGTGAGTGAACGAAATTGGTTCGACGATAAGTAATGGTGGAATTAAATATTTACGAATTTATATGCCGGACACTCCATTTCTTCGTACGTATCAGATTAATTGTATCGCGATGTACTGTATAATTCTGAAATAATAATTCTGTTGTACATGTACGTATTTCTGCAAAAGTATACCGGTCGACAGGTATACCGTAAAAGTATGCAATAACATTATCAACGGCGGAAATGATTTTAATTTACATTTACTTGTGCTTCCAAATTTCCATACGAATATCACACAGCATTTTCGAAAAATCTATCGTCGCATAATGTACCTGTTACATGCTTGCGCCTATCAGTGTCAGCAAGATACGAAAAAATTACGCCCTGTATTATATTCAATCGTGACATTACCTTGCAATGCAAAAATGACGAGTAAGTACATATTCTTATGAGCACTAATATCTCGGTTACATAAAAGCAATACTTCAACTAATATTTCGCTTATGATCATAATTATGTATTGTTAGTAAGTCATGTACTTCGTATTACACAGGTGCAGATACTTATGCCCTTTGCGAATAAATCCACGAAAGCCGGCTCGGTGGATTGAGCAGTTCCCACCATAGACACACCCTCCTTGAATGTATCTCTGGAGGTCCAATTTTACCATCAAATCGGTTCTTTTTGTCAAGAAATGCGTATCAAAATATTATGTCTTACTTTGAAAATATCTGACAATTCTAGGATCGACGGATTGTGGGTGGGCAGAGACTGCGAGGCATTAATCCTGCATTAATTTAATAACCATTACCGCGTGGTTTTGAATTACAGTTCGAAAGGAAGGTGCACGTGCATGCAACCCCCACAAAACGTTATCTGAGAAAAACATGGGGAGAAATTTCTGTCACAAACCCAGTCAAACTGATCAGTATTTACTATGGCACCCTTGAGTAATTTCTGTATAATTATAATTTAATATATAATTTAATAATATAACATAATTATATAATATAATTTAACAATCTAATATATAATTTGGTAAAAACTGTTTATATATTACTGTACATAACGGTTTCAAAAGATCGTCGAGTAGTGAGACTATTCAGCTGTAGAGAGATCAGTTCAAGTTAATAATATAATATTATTATCGATTACCCTAATTGCTCATGAAGATATACCCTTGAATGATGGATCCCAATTTGCGTAAATCGTGAGCTGGATTCGGGTGCGCTGGACCATACTCATAGTATGATGAATAATTCGGTCAAATTAATCACTTTCCCACTTTTCAGTCCAAATCGATAGAAAATGGGCTCTACCATTTTTACCGTAAAAAAAGCTTACCGCTTAATGAGTGATTCACCCTGTAGGGCCTACAAACGTAATAGTAGAATGCGTACGCCATTTAAACGTTTTGCGATACAATCAAACAGCTGATTGCCGCTAATTTGACCGTATTTGCTATATATACACATACATCATTCCCTTCGATTCTTCGAAGGAAATGTTCGATTTTTCAGCCGGAAAAACACTTTGGAATTTAACATTTGCTTCCCTACTCGTCTACGCTAATGTTCGTTGAGTCTCGACTTTTGGGTTTCATTACGGTCGCTGGTAATTTGATATGCAGTAATCTGACAGATTCCGTTAGAAAATTGACCCGATTATACCGATGATTCTGCTCGTAACCCACCTTCCGTTTAATTTGATTAGGCCATCGTTAATTGTCGAATCACCGTAAGTTTAAAGACTGAAAAGTATACATCTGCTAAACTTCTTTAGGTAAAAAATGTAACAAAAAGTTTCTGATCAATTTGTCAAATAATAAAAAATCTGACCGACCGGAAATTGACGCGGTGACAAGTTACCGGCATTTGATACGTTTGCGCCTCGTATTACTGGACAAACGCTATTGGCTGGACCGCAGCTGCCAGCTTCTCCTCGAACAGGAAACGGCAAAATACTAGAAAATGAATATGGACAAGTTTAAAAGAAAGTTTTCTGAGAGAAGCAGAGTTTTTTGTCGGTATCGTGCTTAGGCGTCGCGATTAATGCGAATTTGCGAGGAACAGGACGATATTCGAATAATAGCGCTGATCTCTAGTTTCCCTGTAGCAGCGTGCATATTCCAGTGCAGGAATGTATTTTTTGTTTGCACGGATCCCACTAAAAGGAATCCATTCCCTCTTTCTTCTCTCTGACGTATTTTCTCCTGTTTGTCTGTTTGATGTCAATGGATAAGCTCTGGATTTTCTCAACCTTTGAATGTACTGTTTCAACACACCCCAGATCGCATTCCACCACGCGCGCAACAGTCGCCAAATCAATATAGCCGCAGCTGAACGTGAATCAGCGATTCAGCAGCGCTTCTGTACAGCTGCCAATTCGCACACACATCTGCAGTCTCTCATCTTCACTCTGTGGCTGCTCCGCGCTCTCCGTTTCCGTCTCATTTGGCACCATCTTTATCACGCTCCCAGGGTCTTCGGCGCGTCTTTATTTTTAGATTTTCGAAAGAATCCGAATGTTAAATGTGAGCAGTATGCGGTCGATTTGTCATGCGCGATTCAAGTAGTTTTGAGTTTCTTTATCATTGCAAAGAATCCACAGATTGCCAATGGCACGCGACACTGTTGGTTGATGCTGGCTGCAGTTCTCTGCTGGTTGTAGGAACTCTACGTTCGAGGGGGAATGGCTCTTCAGGAGTTTATCCAGAATTATCGAAGAAAGGTGGGGTTTTTAAGTAACTGGTTGCGTTGTCAACGTGTCTAGTTTTTCTTGCATAAATTTTGGTTTGTTTGCATAAAATGTTTTGAAACAGGATTTTGTATCTTTTTTTTGTACTTTTAGCTTGGAGCCTTTGAGAGGGAGCCATGGGAACCCTCCACGGAGATTTCCTTGCAGAGAAAGAAGGTATGCTCGAACGAAATCATTTCCCATTCGATTGATTAAAAATCTTGAATTTTTCACTTTTCTCGCGGATTTTTGTCTATTTTTGTTAATACTAAACTTCTGGTACGTTCTCTTGACAGGTATTGAGTACAGTTTAGTTTTTTCTTTTTCCAGAAAGAGTTTTCTTTTCCATGAATAATCTTGAATGAGAAAACTGTTCAACACGCTTCGAACGTGCGATTTGTAGACAATCAGAGAAATTAAACTAAAAATTTAAAATGCACGTTCTGGAAAGTACACATTCTTTAATCTTGGTTATGATGTTATCTGGAGATTTAAAGAATTTGGTATACTTTTGTTTCGTGAAATTCTTCAAAATTCTAGAGTTTCTGAAGCGATATTAATAATCAAAATTCCTTCTGTTTTTTTTATCTATTATTTTCATTTGGTTATTTTGCGATGGATATTCAGGAACAAAAAGACGTTTGCTTGTGTTCGAGTTGTACAGTTCAGGTTTTGTCTGTAGATCATATTATCTAATTGATAATATTAAATTTTATTGTGATACGGCTTTTGTCGTTTTTTACGATTATCATACGTAAGAAACCGGTCGATGAAGCCGATAAATGATTGCGTAATTGGCTCGGTTGTTAACATCTGAAATGCCACTGATTTGATTACAAATATTTATCTGCAGTAACGTCACCGATAACGATGGTGTCATGCCATGCGTGAAGTCAAATTCCAGTAATTTAGCCATTTCAGCCTAGTCTGCCGTATCTGTAATTTTCTTCTCAGCAATCAGACGAACGCCTACAGAAGTTTCTATACAAAAAATTTCCAAATTTTAAATTGTACTTTAGAACGATAAGAAATGTCATTTTGATGTCACTTATTAAAAAAATCCTTTTTACTAAGAATCTAAAGGTTTCAATGCAAAAATCGCAATATGAAACGGTCAGAACATTTGCGTAACTCCATCTTTCTCTCCCACTTACAGTCCCTGGCCGACATCCCCAAACGTCCCACCAAGCTCAAGCTGGAGCTGATCGATGTGGATCTGGTGCGAGGTAATAATTTTTTCGATATATTGTGTACATTTCGCGTCAAGGTCGCACTTGGCACGATGCGGAGAGGGGGCTTCTCGTCAGCGTCACTACTATTGACATTTTGCGTGATATGAACCGAACGGCGTTTCTCAAGTGATGGAAATGGATTATGGTGTTGAATGTCATACCATAGATTTCTGCATCCGCTCACACAGTAGATATGCATTTTCTCAAATATCGATCCTACGTAATTGCTGGCGGTGTTAACACGCACCGGCGACCTTCAAGTTGACTTTTAACATTGGGGATCGATTCCGGTGGCGCGGGAAGGGGATTGGATTGCGGGAATTGTTTACAACAAAACAATGTTTCCTTCCTGAATTTCCTCATCGAAAATTTGTTCGTTTCATGAGCCAGCACGCAAAGCTGTTTTTGATCGTGTTTTTGAAATTCTTTGGTATTTATTAAACATTCAAGCAACAGATTTTCACAGTAGTAACACGCAGCTATATGTATTTTACATAGGAATGAGATCATTATTGCTAAAGATTTATTAATCTGTTATTGGCAAATTTGCCGAAACGGCAAAAAAAAGGAAAAAAGACCGGTAAATGTTGTTTCAAGCGAGCAGCAAAGATTTTGCGTAATCTTGAATCTGATAAATATGTGAAACATATAATCATGAGCCGTGGAAAGCAGACTTCGCTTTATGTAGAAATTACTTCGATAATATTATCGGGAAAATTGTTGAATTAAACTATATAATCTGGAAATTCCCGTCGACTTCCCGGGAGTTCTGCGTCATTTGTTCGAGCGTTCTATTCGACATATTTACCATCTATTTCGGTCTTGTTTACCTTTATACTTGAATATCGACATTTCACCGAAAACTCTTTTTTCCAGGCTCGACTTTCTCCAAGAAGAAGCCCCACCTGCCCTGGACCTTCTTCAGTCGCGAGTCTTTCCTCCGCGTCCTTTTCCTCCCCTGGCATGCCGCTTGGTGGAGGAAGCAGACCTCCCCCTCTTTGTTCCTCATTGCCCTGTATCTCTACTTCTTCCAGATCCTCTCCCTGATCATCTACGGGAGCCACATCCTCGACGCCCAGACGGACCTGGTATCCGGCTGCGACACCCTCACCGCCATTGTTCTCGTGTTTATCATCGCGGAGATCCTCACCCAGGCGGAACGGCATGATGCACCGGTGTTGAATGATACGGCGGATGATGTGTCTATCGGTCTGGATGATATCACGTCCCTGTCGGATCAGTCGGTGTATGTGGGCGAACAACGGGCATCCCGGAGTGGGAAACCCCGACGGAGGGTGTACAGTAAGAAGAAGTCCATTGCAACGCATAGGCGGACGTCGGATTTGACGTTTGGTACGCCGTTCGAACGGGATGGGGAGACGGAAGGTCGAAAGTGTCCGGGATCGGATTCCGAAGCGTCGGGGTGTCTGAACTCGGAGGCGGAGAATTCGAGGTTGTTGAAGCCTTCTCCGTCGGATGGGTTTGATTTGCGGGAGAAAGAGGCCGAAACCACGGATTCGGGAGTGGTGGGAGCGACGGATGAGGATAGTGCGCGGCGGCTAAGTGTCTCGCATGCCGATGGTGACCAGAGTGATTGCTCGGCGGCGGATTATGTCACGCGTCATTTCCCGGCTCTTCCACGCGCGGAAATGGCCAGAACCCCGGATATGTCGGATAAGGATACGACGGACGAATCCGCCCGATCATCCAGCGCTTCATCCTGTAGTTCACCGTTTGATTGCATGCTAACCGGGTCCGATGACGATGGCAGTGAAGAACCGTCCCCGTTCTCCGAGAGATTCCGCCGACTCCCACTGACACCCAGTCAGGATCAGGTGATTGGGTGTACCATGTGGGAAGGGCGTTCCGTGCACAAAGCGGACCTCTCCGTGTACGAAATCACCAACTATGTTGTCAAACAAGCGGAATCCGCTCCTGTAACGGTCCATCCATTGATCTTGATTGTTTTACCGATCGTTTTCGCTCTACTGCCGGCGGCCCATGGGATCTTCCGGGAGTTGTATATGGTGAAGGGGCATGATATGCGGACGGTGTTTGGCGGCTGGGAAGGGAATCTGACGCTGTGGGATGTGGGGGTGATTGTGGTGAAGGTCAATGGGATCGTGCAACGGTACTTTTGGGGATTCTGGTTCTTTTTGTTACTGGCCGTGGCCCTGGAGACCTTCCATCAGCGATTGTGGGTGGCCAAGTATTTTGGTTACCTGACGTCCGTGCGGCGAGCCAGACGGGTTGGATTGCCGCATTTCCGGCTGAGTAAAGTGCGCAATGTCAAGACGTGGCTCTGTGTGCGCTCGTGCTTAAAGGTACGCAAATTTGTTTTTCCCATAATATGAGTTTGCTTCTTTATCAGAAACCTTAAAATCTGACATCCGTTAGCATTTCGAGCGTCTGTAAAATAAATGTGAAGTAATAATGGAATACATAATAATAATAAAGGATCTATACCGGTTCTATTATAATACATGTGTCACATTAAATCCCTAACAGACCGATTTAAAAATCTGTATGCCGCGACCAACACAAGTATATTCAGCACAGAAAAAATCTTGCCGGTGTTGTAAGATGTAAGACTTATTTTTGAAATGTTGAGCACCCTGGATTTGCCCCTCATATCTGCCCATGCCATTACACTACGGATCTCATACAACATATGCTAAGATCCTCGTATTTTAACATCTTTGTTGGGCGATCAATGTTTGTTTTCGAATAGCATCAGATTTGTTTTGACAGGGAACATCTTTTGAACGTTTCAAATATTTCGCTTCTTGTGGTAGTTTGATTTTCGGAAAGTTTAATGAGATTTTTGCATCTCGTTAGTCCGTATGTCATTTTCGTAGATTTGCCTTTTTCTCTGTGGTATTCTGCAATTTCTTTGGCTAAAAATGGTAATTTTGCAGAAATATGGACCGCGAAAGTCGGTGGACGTGGCCGTATCATTCTCCTTCCTCTCCTGTCTAGTCTGTGTGATCTTCACCTGTGGTATGCTGGTCAATGCAGAGGAGCAGTTCACCAGCAGTATCTACGTGTGGGAGTCCATGTTGTGGTTATTAGCCGTTGGATTGTTTCTGCTACGGTTTATGGTGCTAGGATCGAAGACGAATCAGAAGTTTCGCAACTCCACCGTCCTGACCACCGAACAGGTAACATTATTGGAATGTGGCGTGTGTATAATCGGAATGGTTTGTAACGTTTCGTTGTTCGTATGTTGTAGCTGAATTTGTATTTGCGGATGGAGCAGAAACCCCATAAAAAGGATGAACTCATGCTGGTGAATAATGTCCTCAAGCTGGCTGCTGAATTGATTAAGGTAAGCAATGGGTTTTGCTTGAAAATCATTTTCCGAAGTGTAAATCAGGCGCATATTTATAAATAAGCTTTTCTGCTTTAGAACGAATCAAAAAGGAAAAAATGAAGGTGTTGGCAAATAAATTATTTATAAATTAATCGGAAAATAAGGATGAATCGTATCATGGTAAAACAAAAAATCATAAACATGAATATTTATGTTTTATTTAAATTTATTGTTTTATGTAAACATTTATGTGTTTTATCTTAGATTTTTATTTATTTAAATATTATTATTAATTGTCAGAAATCATAAGCATGAATATTTATGTTTTAAATAATTATGTTTTTTTAAGTTTTGGTTATTTTTTGAATATTATTACTAAATGGACGATTACGGGAAACCGAAATGTGTAAAGGTCGGAAATTTGAGCGGATATAGAAGCTATCTATTTAAATGATGAAGCAATGTCAGCTGATTGTTATTTTGCACGAACCCTCTCCGGAACATCGTCATATTAACCGGGAGGATTTCTTTTTGTAGGAAATCGAGAATCCCTGCCGAATCTCTGGTCTACCGGCTAATCCGGTCCTGTACAATGTATCACGCCTACTAATCCTGTCGGCCTTCTCAACGCTAATCTCGGAGATGTGCGGGATCAAGATCAGTCTGTACAAACTGAATAAAATGTGATGAAACCCCTGGACATCCTGCCCCCTGGGTGGGGGCCGTGGGAGTGTTCGTTTACTCGTTTTTTCTTACCAAAAAAGACTCCGGTGCATAGTTGTGGTATTAACCTGATTGTTCTCTTCTTTCACTCAGTGTTTGACGGGTTTTGATTTTCACCCATGATGCGTATTATTTTACTCAATGCAAGTGTGCAGCTGTATGTGTGTTTTGATTAGTAGATGGAGTTTAATTCGATTGTATATACTAATTTATTACGGGATGCAGTGCAGTATGGTTTGGAATGCAAATGAATTATTTACCAGTTTAATTGATGTTTCCTGGGAAAATGGCTACATAGTAAATAAAACAATGTATTTATTGCAGATTTTATTAGAACAACCGGTTAAACGATTAAACAACCACACAAACTTTAACTCAAATTAAACATGTTCATTTCGAAAACAAATAGATTCCGGTTATGTACATATTTACAAAATCTCGAATATCACACATCAGAAATGCGACAACGGTTAAAATTCCCCAGAAAGACAACCTCATCTGCGAAATCTAATAGTATCACCGAATCTCGGATTTGTCGGGATAAGATAATCATCCGCTTCGAAATCTTCGCCGTCTAACGGTTTTCGCCGATAATCCGCTAGATTACCGAATCGGTTCGGTGGCCAAACCTGCAATAAGCCAACATTAAATCAAACCAGAAATTCGAAACAATCAAGTTCATGTAACCTTTTTCCGCACCGTACAGGTTTAGAAAAATCATCAAGTATTCGAAAATATACAAATTCTGGTTAAAAATTGTATTCAGCTGTAAGACACCACAAACTATACAATTTCAATGTGATTTTGATTTTTATTAACCGTTTGCGAAAAAGAGAGTAAACTGACGTTCTATCCTGCTCAATCAATATAGCCAAAAAACTGAAAAAACCGTTCGAAGTAATTTATGTTTATAAAAATGCGAACTAATTTTTTGCACATACCCGCACAAGAATTTTGGACAAAATCAGACCTTCAGCAACGGGCCCTGCAAGAAGCAGAAGATGAAAAGTTAATCAGGTGGTGCAATACTGTTTCATTACTGACCATATCGGCGCGAATCAAAGCTATCACTGGGATTATCTCCCTCCAGCCACACATGTCCACGAGGAACCTAATACGATAATGAAACGATCATCTCACACAGAACCGTAAAAATTTTACCGAAATCCGAACAAAACAACAACTACACCACGGAAATAAACATCACCTTGATGAAAAACTTGTATGTTTTTTAAAAGAAAAATGACGTAATTTTTTTCGAAACGCACATTCTGAAAAAACATCATCCAAAATTATATAAATTATGGTTAAAAATAATTTACAATGATTCCTGTCACAAGTCAACGTTCATCAGAAGCAGCGAAATCAGATCTCAGAATTTATTTAGAATATTTATATTTTTTTTTAAACTCAAAATTTATTTAGAATTTATATTTATTTGACCGGCAACAAAATAATGCAGTAATCCTATGTTTAGAAAGGAAGCATTTATTGTAGACAAAAATATAATCTCCTTACTTTGACGGGCTTAAACTGATCATCATACACCAGATCTCCATGTTTGGCGGTGATTCTCTTGCAGATTATTGTCGTAGGATCCAGTGGAGATCTGGCAATCACCGCATCGCCTCTGTAATGCAAAACAGACCCTAAAACAATGATCAGCAATCCGTGCCAACAATTTATCCATATACACAGAAAACTAATGGAATTTGGGAAAACATACGTTTTGATGTGTGTTTATTTGGGAAACAACATCAGCCAAGCCACGTCTTTATGAAAGCAGTCAAAAACATGGCTGATAATTATAAAAAGAATTTAGGTAAGTGTAACCTAAAATGCACTGCATGATTAAGATTTCCGAGGTATAAAAAAATAATGCCTTCTGCTAACATTTATAAAAAATACAGTTAAGCATCTGAAAAACCTATTTTCCATCCTTAAAACACAGCTGGGAAAAAGTAAATGCATGTAAAAATAAATGTTTTTCTTCTGCAATATAGCATTTTTTTGAAACCATAAAAAATATTATGCACAAACAACCTGTCTTTCTTTTAAACAACATCAACACAACTTAGGATAAATAATCGTACGAAACAAATGACACAACAAAATAACCAAAAACTAGCAAAAATTATAAGCTGCATAGTGCTAAAAAGTTAAAAACAAGGTTTCTGGATTGTCAGCACAAAGTGAGGATAAACAGTCATAAACTCGTAATTTAGTAGTAATCACACATTAGGCAATCCATAATGAATAGAATAACGTAAAAAAACTAAAACAAACTGAAGAGAAATGACGATGAGAAAAAAACGTTAAAAAATATTTTGGCATAGCAGAAAATTACCTGCGTAAATGTCCGAATCGTTGTGTCAAGTGTTCGGTAAGAATAATATCATGGGAGAATATCGTGGGCTCCATCGAGCCTCCGATGCACTGTAACATAAAGATCCAGCAGTTAGAAAACGTGATTCCCCACTGTTACAATACGTACCACAAAGATATCCACAAAATACGTGTTGATGCAATAAATGATGCAAGCCCACTTGAAGACCTTCACCGAGAGTCGGGCAGTTTTGCGAATAAAGGACGGGAAGTATAACGGCACTTGCAGACCACTGTGGATCACGGGAATCCGGCGAGGGAGTGCGAGAAGGTGAAGAAGTTTTCGCATTGTTGGTATACATCCAAAGACACCGAACAAGATAGAAATACAGAATCCACGAAATTCTTCATCCAGCGAACCACTCCGTCGTCCTGCGGTTACGCTGCCTGATTTTCCAACACATGCTGAAACCTTTAGTCCCTAACTATTTCAAAAGCTGCAAGGATGAATTTTTTCATGAAACAGCGAAGGAACTGCTCGACAAGAATCTACATACTCCACAATTAACGAGTGACGACTAAATGTATTTATAACTTATTTATTTTGCAGGTTTTTAAGTTCGCAGTCTAACAAGTAAACTAAACTTTGGCAGCGTAACGAGCCCATCCGATATTAGCTCGCCCCCTTGTCTGATTGTGTACCGTAGTTTCGACTGCAAGCATTATTTCAGTCCAAAAACAAAACTTATCTAATTATTTAACAAAAATAACATTATACTTTATTTTTCTTCTTAAACCAGCTTCTCCAGACTGAAAGCGCTGTATACAGTACGATCTTAAGTCTTAACACAAAGTCCTTTCTAGCTGAAATATCCAAAGATGTTTGATACCTCCGCACGCCACGCCTGGAGAAACGGTACTTACGAGTATTTCAGTTTGCGATGTGCTTTACGCCTATCATTTTTCATGGATTTTCGATGACAACTTTCGCTGTTAAGTTGTAAGTTAAATTTCCCTGTCGTGTATTTCTTGTGTTGAAGATGCCGAAGAAATCCGGCGAAGCATCGTTTCGCGCTGGGGACATCGTCGTGGAATGCGAACCATGGGTTTGGTCATTCGAGTGGAACTGCCACAGGAACCTTTGCGCGTATTGCTTCAAAGCTTCTCCGGATTTACGGAGTTGCACTCAGTGCCAGTTATATCGCTACTGCAATGCAGATTGCCAGGTGTGAATGATGCCACTGAACTGCGTCTGTTTTGACAGTCGAACTGTTCGTATTTCAGCGCAGTAATGGTTCCTTGTACAATCTTGGGTGTGCTTTTGTAGAGTCATTTGTAGACTGTAGTTGTTCGGAAATTGTCACCTGCAGTACTCAGTAATGGTTGTCCTGTTGTAGCGTGCGGACTGGAAGCAGGAGCACAAGCTGGAATGTCATGTCCTGCAACGTGTCAGTAAATACCGACAGGAAATCGAACCGGATCCCAAATACGGCCGACTAGTAGCCCAGATGAGGAAATCTGACAGCTATGAAGGAGACAGTTCTTTCTTCTCCATGAACATTCTGATGCTGCTCAAAGTTATGAACAAATTTCAGGTGAGCGCAGCTGTTGTTCCTCAAGATCGTGAAGGCACATGTTGAGAATTCGACGATTAAGTAATATGACGACTACGGCTCGTAGCGTGTGTGCATTCCAAGTTTCCAGTGTTTTGATGACGTAGTTCTCATGAAACTAAAGGGCGTTAGTTTAATTTTTGTTTCTGAACGACATTCGGTTTTTAGTTCCTTATTTGCAAAAATTCTTAATTAATACTAAGTACGGTTTTACTTTCCAGAAGACGGTAACGGATGGTCCTGTGAATGCAGTGAAAGAGATTCTTGAACTGTTCCCATATCCGCAAACTTCGACAATGAAAAACGGGTACGTTTAGTTCTCGTCTACTCCGTATTCGTTACTCGAACCGTACATCTACAGTCATCTCGTTTGTAGGATTTCGCAAACAGTCCAGAAGAAGTTCTTCCAGGGTTTATTAAAAGCCGTCTTTTTTCAACCCATTATGCCGGAATCGGCCATTGTCGAGATTCTCAGCCGGATCACCTGTAATATGCATCCAATCATTGATTTCACTACCGGTGGTCAGCCTCAGTTACTGGGAGCTGGATTATTCCCGGATGTACCAAAAAGTTCCTTGTCTGCTGTGTGCTCGGATCACAATGTTGTGGTCCTCTTCCAAGGCAGACGACTGCGATTGTACGCAATGGATGATATTCCTCGATACACTGGGTTACATGATGTACGATGTTAATGGTTTTTCATCGACATGATACTTTTTTTATGACTATTATTATGACTAGTATTATGGAAATAGTTGTCTGTAATGAATCTTGCCTAAATTTTCACTATGTTTTGTTTGGTGGTGATTTTCATGTATTCACGAGACTGGTTTGTTTTCAGGCCCATATCTGCGATCCAGCCGACTTTCCGTTTACTTGGCCCGTGAAACAACGCCGGGAGTTATTCAAGGAGAAGTTTGGCAGGGACTGTGACTGTCGTAAATGCACTCCAGAATATGCAAGTTGGCCTCTGTTTTGTAGCATTTACCAAAATTTCGTAACATCGATCTGCCGGACCGGATGTTGAGGATTCTTTGATTACGATATCTTTTCAAGTGGTTTATGCTTGATTGTTCTTTAGGATGCTGAAGTGAATCCACTCAAGTGCGTAACCAATGGATGTTCCGAACGCATACCAAGTGATGATCGAGCCTTACAACCTTGTCCGCAGTGCGGTGCTGTCAACGAAGGCAATCTCCGCAAGCTGAAGAAGCTCTTGGCTTCACAGGAAGTGGCGTTCGAAGCTTGTTTGGCTCTGGAGGAGGCTCGCAATATGCAGGCGCAAGTACCGAAGAAAATGCGAGTGCTGGAAGAACTGGATAATGCCGGCATTCTGGCACCGGAAGCCCATCTGCGTTTTGTATGTGGGTGGAATGTAGCCATGTTCTATGAGGACACCGAGCGGTATGAGGAGGCCTGGAAGCTGTATCTGGAAATGGTCGCTTGCATCCGGTAGGTTAGTTTAATCGGATACGGTGTATTCAATCACGTAAGCGTTAGTGAACTTAGCTGTACACCGACTGACACTTCCGTATAAGTACTGCACTGCGGTAGGCTGTGAAACGCTGATAAAGAGTTCCACGAGATTTTTTTGTGTATATAGGCACTTTCGCGGGGCTGTGCGAAGGTTTTTAATTAGTCCATACATAAAAAAACGATTCTTAACAGTACCGATGTTTGGAGTACGGAATCGCAGATTTTGTGGTGTATTCTTGATTCAGGTGTATTGCATCGAACGATAACATCACGGTTATGACGGCTTTTCACTTTGCAGCACAATCTACCCGAAGTATCACCTACATCGTGCCCAGTATCTTCGTTCTGCGGGACATTGCCCCCTGAAATGGTTTCACATGTCAGCGAATATGTTGAAAAACAATCCCAGGGAACAGGCTCGTCTGTTGCCGATGTTTGAGAAGGCGCTTCCCGAGGGAATGGGTTGTCTAGAGGAGGCCTTGAAGATCTATTCGCTGTTGTATGGAAAAGAGTGCAAGTTGGCGGGCGACACGGCGGATGTGCTGAATGCGGAAAAGATGCTGTATACCAGGATTTTACAGCAACTTGCAATGCTGCCCAATATGATGTATAAGCCTTAGATCTGATATTTGACAGAAATGAAAACGTTTCACTTGCTTTCGATACACGCATATACTCCCTTTCCTTGTATACCGCGAATGTTAGAGTTTAATACCTTTATGTAGTAAGAAATGAAGACTGGTTGTTTGGTATCGTTATATGTGGAATATACTGGCTGCTTTCTTTTTCTAACACCATTAGTACTCGTATCGAAAGTTTAAAAGTATTCCACTTGTTAACTCGGATCTATATGAAAATTATTTTGTTATTGGGCCGATAAAATTTGCACTGAATGGAATCCATCTCTTTGTGTTCAGATTAGATTTCCGGTACTGCCCACTAACACCAGAACTCCATGATAGAAAAACAACGGAAGTTTTTTGTATATATTGTGTTCGTACAAGTATTGTATTTATTTTGTATTGTATTTATTTCGTAATAGACAAACCCCTTGCTGGGACTCACTAACTTGTAAGTCCGATTGTATACCTGTAGTTTCTAACAAAAAGATTCATAGATACTGTACTTTACGGATCGTAGTAACCATACTTCCACATACTGTCGATATTAATAGGTACATACAGTTTGCTCTGAAAAGAGCATGATTTTCGTCTCTTCGGCAGCTCGTCTTCAGCTTCCGAGATTTCTGATAATCCGAGCCTGCGCGAGATGCAATATCCGGATATTGATTCTTTTGCGGCAGTCACATAGTTGGACTCGAACTGTACACTAATTGTTAAACTATACTTTCACGAGTTAAGTTTCACCGATCTTGAGGAATTGCGAGAAGATTCCAAAGGTTAGTAAATTAAAACGGGAAGATGGTTGTGACTTATGTTGTCAGTGCTACCGCCCTTGTAAGGAAGTGCGCCAATGAAAGGGTTGTCAAATTTTCCAGTTGACAGTTAGGTCGGTGTCGTCAAGTTAATGATAATTCTAATTATTAATTTTATTTGAGGCTCGAATATGCTTATGTTAACTGACGAAGAATGTTTCAAGAATCTATTCCCTAATTTCTTACGTACTAAATTGTTGGCTGCTCTCTATCAGTTAAGTATCTTACAGTAACTGTTAGTCTGTGTCTATTATATCGAAGCGACGAAGTCTACTCGTACTGCACTGGCACTGGTAAACAGTGGGCCACGAAACACCAGTTGCTGAGTTTGCAGAGTTGCGTAATGTTGCGAAGTTTGTTGTTCTGTAGATTTGCGCTGAACATGGCGCAGAAACCCGGGGAATCAGTGCCAAAGGCAAAGCAGTCGAAACCCCAGTCCTTTCGAGCTGGGGACATCGTTGTGGAATGCGAACCATGGGTATGGTCCTTTGAATGGAACAATCACAGCAACTTTTGCGCGCACTGCTGCAAAGCATCTTCAGATTTACGGACTTGCACTGCCTGTCGGTTGTATCGGTACTGCAGTACAAATTGTCAGGTGCGAGTACTTATTACGCTGAACTGATTTCAGCTTGAAATTTGCAGCACGTACCTATGCCATTTAGCTCAATCATTAGGACTGATACTTCTCAATGATATCGATACTTATACTTCTGGATACTGATACTTTTTGAAGTACTTATCGAAGCCCATCGACTTACTGTCGGACAGTGGATTTGACTGTAATTAATAGTTCTTGTTGCTTTCCGAAGTAGAACTGAAAATTTCACTGTCTTACAGCGAGAGGACTGGAAGAAGGAGCACAAACTGGAATGTCCCGTTTTGAATCGTGTCGGCAAATACCGACAGGAAATTGAACCGGACCCCGAATACGGCCGGTTAGTAGCCCACATCAGAAAATCTGTTGGCTATGAAGGAGACAGTTCTTTCTTCTCCACGAACATTTTGATGCTGCTCAAAATTATGAACCGAATTGTGGTAAGTACGTTATCGTATCGTTGTAGGTTTCTGTGCAAGTCAGTTGTGTGCTTTTGCAACTCCTCTAATGATTAGACCGATGGCCAGAATTTGTCGTTAGTTTTTGCGTAAGACTTCGAACGCGTTGTTGGGAATTGCGATATCGTTCGTGTATCACTAGCCACGCGGCTGCGTACGCTAGCCGTAACTTCACGGCCCGTAAGCGTTCGAGCGTCCGAACTTGCGTATAGTTTTCGTAAGCTAACAAGGAATTTACAGGGTCACTGTGCATGTATGGTACATAGAACTACTGCAAATTTTTGTTCGTTTCTGAACGAAGTTCGGTTGCATTCAGTCTGTCTGAAGAACGACAGTTGTTGACTATTGTTTTTGTTTATAGAAAACGGGCAAGAGTGATGACATGAACTCACCAACAGTAGTTCTGCAGAGGTTCTTGTACGATCCGCAAAGTTCCTTGTTAAGAAACGCGTACGTCTGTTTTGCGGTGCGCGTAGCACTGTCAGGTTTTCATTAGTAATACTCTACTTTTTCTTACCATCTCGTTGTAGGGTTACTAAAATAGTCCAGATGAAGTTCTTCCAGGGTTTGTTAAAAGCCGTGTTTGATGAGCCCGTTATGCCTGAATCTAAAATTGTTGACCTTCTCAGCCGAGTTGACAGTAACCTGTTTATACTAATGGATTTATCTACGGGTGGTCTGCCGCGCGTACTGGGAGCTGGATTGTTTCCGGATGTACCAAAAACTATCATGGCTGCTGTGTGCTCGGATCACGATGTTGTGGTGGTGTGTCACGGCAAACGCCTGCGATTGTACGCGATGGACGACATTCCGCGATACACTGGATTGTACAATGTACCACTACCAAATCCTGAACTAGAAGTATCTAGTATTCGATGCTCTTAGATTTTCTCATTTCAGGCGTGTTTGTGCGAGCCAGATTGCTTTCCTCTTACTTGGCCGCTAAAACAGCGTCGGGAGATGTTCAAAAAGAAGTTTACAGACGACTGCAATTGTCGTAAATGTTCACCAGAATACGTAAGTAGTCATTCATTCGCAGCTTCGAAGCATATTAATTTTTGTCATACTTCTACGTCTGTTATCGCAATTTTCACCGACTGCCCATACAGGACTGCGAAATTGGGTAATCACAAAATTTGCATTGGTTGATCTTCTGTCTGTAGGATGCCGAAGTCAATCCAATGAAATGCGCAACAACGGGATGTTCGGAGCGCATCCCGAGTGATGATCGAGCCTTACAGCCCTGTCCACAGTGTGGTGCTGTCAACGAAGCCAATCTCCACAAGCTGAAGAAGCTCTTGGCTTCACAGGAAGTGGCTTTCGAAACTTGTTTGGTTTTGGAGGAGGCTGGTAATATGGATGCGCAGTTACCGCACAAACTTCGTGTACTGGAAGAACTGGATAATGCCGACATTCTACAGCCGGAAGCCCATCTTCGTTTTGTCTGTGGATGGCATGCAGCTCGGTTTTATGAAGGCACGAAGCGATATGAGGAAGCGTGGAAGCTGTATCATGAAATGGTCGCCTGCGTTCGGTACGGTTGTCCATCGATTCAGAAGCACTAGCAGAATCCAAGTGTTACCGTAGCTTGGTATAGAGTTATAGTACTTATAGACAGTCTAACTCTATTGAAAGTGACTTCAGTACTAAACTCGTGGTTGATAGCTAATGACCTAATGGTATCGTGAGCCAAGGCCCAAAACACTAGGTAAACAGTTATATGTGCTTCAGTTGCTTGTACCACAGCGCCTAATCGCGGAATCGAGCAGACCTCGTGTTTCCTATGGTCCTACGACGAACTGTAACTAATGACCGATTATCTTTCAGCATCATCTATCCAAAGTATCACCCACATCGAGCGCTGTGTCTTCGTTCTGCGGGACATTTCCCACTTAAATGGTTTAGCGCATCAGCAAATATCCTGAGAAACAATCCCGAGGAACAGGCTCGTCTGCTGCCCATGATTAAGAAGACTCTTCCTGAGGCAATGGTTTATTTGAAGGAAGCCTTGGAGATCGATTCTTTGCTGTATGGAAAAGAGTGTAAGGTGGCCAGCGAGACGGCGGCTGCGCTGGATGCGGAAAAGGTGCTTTATGCCATCACTTTACAGGTAGCAGCAATTGTGCCCAAAATAATGGGAATAGCATTAGGCTTTCGAGACTGTTTGCTCGGTTCACGCTGTCCGTAGATATCGTCTGGTTTCTTTGTGTCACGCCATTATGTAGTATTTTACATTTTCACATTAGCACATGATTCTGATCGACAAGAAGATGGTTTCTTTCTATTGGGCCGATTAACTTTTCATTGATTGAAATCCATCTTTCGGGTTCAGCTTCTGATATTCCCGATACTGCCAACCAAGAACAGGATCTCCATAAAGAGTAGAACAACTGAAATAGACGAAGCATTAGGTAAAACAGCTGTAGTTTCTTGTGCTGTCTACGGAATGTAGCGACTCCACTTACTGTCGATATAAAGACTCAGAGCAGCAAAAATGTACTCTTCTGGAGACACTGAATATTTGTGTTTTCCACCCAGCATTAACTGGATATCAAACACGAGATACTGAAACGACAAAACAATATTGTACAAACATTAGATTCTACGCAGTTTCAAGTTTTAACCTGCAGCTTAGCGAATCGGTGCGACAGCAGCTAACATTGGGTTTTTGGTTCACTTGGTATACTTACGAAACCGAAAAGGAGGGCCGCCAAACACGCGTAAACAATGTTCACGATGTTATTGCCGACAAAGATGGCAATGATCCCGAACAGTAACAACACAACCAAAAACACTAACAGCATCCCACCCATCGTCGTGAAGTCCCATTTCGTTTGCAAGGCAAAAATTATCAGCGCTATCACAACAATCGTCACAACTGCCACCGCCAGCAGAACCTCATTGCTGCCGTAGTAGCTGGAAAAAATTGTTGCACATTTCAACACAAATCAACAATGTTGTAAACTGTTACGTGTTGCATTTCTCACAAATTTTCTAGTTGCATAAAAACATACTGCTCTGTGTAACCATAGTGTGTATTTGGATAGCTTACCTGGCAAAGCATCCGAGCATCCAGCCTTCGAATAACGTCTGTAAGAGACAAACACACACTGATAGTTACTTGCTGTTTATGTTCAACACGTACTGCTTGTAAACTAAGCAACGTCTAAAGGTTTACAAGTAACTTACAAATAAACCGAGCAAGATATAATTAAACGGCGTTCTTCTTCGCAAATCGTTGGCGCAGGCTAATATAATCAAAACCGTTAAGGTCAACAAGCTGCAAAAACATTAAGGACGTTGATGGTTAATTGTTGTAATGCCTTAACAGGCAACACTAACACTTACAATGCGGTCCATAACATCCATATATGAGTACGCGCGTATAACCGTACTTCATCTCTGCGGCCGAATTCAAAACATGATAGATTACCATGCTATCTGTATGTATTTCTTTACATGAAGCGGCATTTCAGACAACTTACACATAAATAAAAAGGGCGATAATCAGCATAGTCACAGTCAGCTGTACGACGAGAACTCCAAAGACTTTCCGGATGAAACCTGGAAAAGTTATGGGTGTTCGAACTTCGCCTTCTCTAGGATTTGTATAACAAAATAGACCTTTTCGAATGGCTTGTTCGCCGAATCTTCCCGCATCATCATCGGTGTTGGTCGATTGCAGTCCAGCCGGTAATTTGTCCACGTAAACGACGTGTTGATCCTGATACGACATTTCTTACGTGTTAGACTGGGGATATATTTCGCACGGTTTCCAGTCGTTAGCAGACCGAAATATACAACCAAAACTCTTGATCATAAACTGAACCAATAGTACATATCCAATGTAGCTAGTTTGAAATACGCAGTGAAAGATACGAAATGGCAGCGCAAACAACGGAAGAATCCCATGTTACCGTCTGCAATCAGCTGTACTCGAAAGATGGCTCCTAAATCTACACCAGAGCTGCAGAAACATGCTTTTTTTGCAGTATATTGTTTGTAGCAGAACGTGTATTAGCCGGTAATCTTCAGCAAAGCACTAAATACTTAATTTCTGGTGATCGTATAAGGAAAACTCGTTTTGTTCGGCAAATCGATCGTTGGAAGCGAGAATGCTGCCGTGAGCATTATTGGGCCTTGGCCCTTGAGCAACCAGTCTATGACATAAATGTTACGTTACACAGTCACTTACACTAATATTGCAAAGAATGTGAAGTTCTGCAGTTACACACACACATCGTAGAGCAGTGCATGCACTAGCCACTAAAAATGTAAGTATATAGAAAAAGCGAGAAAGCGAGAGAAATCTGAGCCGGTAAAATCAAGCAAGCACGTTTCATTTGATTGACCTTTGCAATTGAACTGTGGCATTCGTTAAGAATTAAGATAATATTATGCAGCATCTCAAAGCCTTGTCACACGGACGCAAGCCTTCTGATAGCATTACGTTTTCCGCATATGCTAAAACTGTATTCTTCTATATTTGGAAAGGTCACCTTCTTGGTTTCGCACAAAACTCTTTTGGTGTTATCCAATTCAGACTTCACATTGCAGTAGAATTTAGGTCTGTCTCTTATGATCAACGAAGCAACTGATCAGCCGCTGGATTTTACTGGTCTTTGTACCTTTTGGCTGCAATCCCCGTAATTGTTGTTGCTGTATTTGTTTACAAACAACGAAAACGTAATGGACCTTGTATTAATTTGTAAGCATCAGTAGTATCAGTCGTGGTACTGGTAATAATCGCTTATAATCCGATCATGCTTCATGGTTTACAATACATACACAGAAGTCGACGCGCATATTAAGCAACAAACAATATTACGCGCGGAAGGTTGGAATCTGGGTTTCTGTCGTCACTTCCAGTTTTGGCACGTTTCTCGTTTGATATTACAGCTGAATGATAAATATGCTATTGGCGTTTACATCAAAGTGCTACTCCAACTCCATAAATTCCCGATTCCGTGGACAACGAACAAAGTTTCCACAAACAAAATGACCGCTGCAAAAATAACTGTGTGATCACGTTAGCATGTTGCCGTTGCAACTGACCGATCGGTTGATAAATACTAATAAGTATTAATAATAATAACACTTGAAGTAGCCCTACACCATGATACATTTATACACCAGGCGACGGGCCGGAAGGTAAAGCACTAATGCCCGCTATACAAGAAAGAGCAGTTGTGTGGAACGCCACGTAATGAAACACGGTCACTGACTGGGTACCGAGAACAAGAAGCTTTGCTACAGTTACCAACTTACCATTACACTTAATCGTGCGTTTAACAGCATTAGCTAATAGATAAATGTTCTTGATTCGTGTACAGCTCATTGTCGGTAGTTTAACAAATGCGGAAGTGGCAGAATTATGGATGTGGTAGTGTCACAACTCGTGACCTACCATCGGTGCAGAAATCCAGAGCGATGAAAAAGTAGATGTGGTTTTGAGGATAAATGGGATGGAAAAATTTTATACTGGTCCAAGAAAGCATAAGTCCAATTTCGAGTGCCGATTACTGAAATCCAATCAAATATTTCACAAACTTTGCTTTATTAGCAATTGTAAGAGCTTTTACCGTTTTACGTGTACTCTGTATGCGCGGAAAGTACGAATATGCAAAAATAGTCTGATGAAACAACTGATTTTTCGGTTAACAAACTGACGTGCCATTTGTTACGTATTTTCGAACGTTTTACACAGGGAATGTTTATGTTAGGAATCACACTTCGCATCAACTGATACATGGATGAATGGCAACGCTCATTCCGAGCCGGTGAAACAAACCGTGGAAAAGGGAATGTTCCCTTTCGACGGTTTGTTCCAACTCGTTTTTGGTCTCATTACGCGTCTCGTTTTGGAGCCGATACACATCATCGGCACCAAAAAGAGACGCTGTCAAAATTACAGCCAACGCGAGCCCAAGAAGTGTGCGGTACCCGGTGCTGTTCGCCACCATGTTGAGATTGGGATATCCTCCACTCCTTTTAGTTCGCTCGCCGCGAACTTTAGGCCATAAACCAACTTACATAAACGTAGAAAGTACCGGCAAGGAACGCGTAGATGATATTCACAACATCGCTTCCCACACAAATCGCTACAATACCGAAGATCAACATTCCGCGCTGAAGATCGTTGTATCCGCCTGGTACAATGTAGCACCGTTGTACAAGTATCACCAGTAGCACGATACATGTCGCAATCCAAAGAGCCAACAGAATTTCATCCCATCCATACGACCTAATTTTAATTCCGAATAGTTGTTAAACCGAGTTGAGGTACGCGGGTCGTGGAATAGTGAAACTCGAGTGTTTATTAGCAGACGAGGTGTACTAGTATCTGTAGACTACTGCAGCAACAAAGTGACCGAAAAAACATCGGTTAATTTAACTTAATTTCGCGGTATCGGTTTTTCGCGTGAAAAGCAGAACAGCAACAGAACCTTTAGCTGGGCAACGCGAGGTGAATCATTGTAAATAAACGGCCCTTCTAACGCCTCTCTAACTGACGAATAACAACTCGGTACACATATTCGTTGTCCCCTTTTATTGAATATAAATGGACGTATATCAGCATAAGAGCTATATACATTCTGTTAGGGCAATACTGTTACAAGCATCTTTCGTCATTTCAGTGATGCACGTTGAACATACATCCTTCCAAATAATT
>JAQGAU010000701.1:0-24787 GCA_034698045.1 Paramacrobiotus richtersi | reverse complement strand
TTCCAGCTGTCTGTCAATCAACCGTTTAAACGATACATGTACAGTTTTAATCCACGTCAACTATTTGGTTTTTTGAGAAAAATTTTGACCGTTCGAATCCATATCGATCGAATCTTCCACAAATAATGCTCGAAATGTGTGACCCAAAAATGCCCGGAAGTAGCCAAGGATTTAATTTGCAACCTGGTTGGAATTCTGAACTATTCTTAAATGGAAGCAGAAATCGAATAAAAATAACAATATCTCCTACAGTTATGAGTACTGGAAGACTCTAATCAGAAAGCTGTGCAGTAGACAGTATATTCAAAACAAACACAAAAGTGTACGGATTTTGCGCCTTGATGTACGTAGCTTCCGCCAAACTGTTTTCCATTCGAAATCAGTGACTGGACCAGATCGTTATCATATTTATGCTGTTTAAAGTAACTATTAATATTAATAATAATAATATTATTATAAAAGTGCAAATCAGCGACTGGACCAGATCGTTATCATATTTATGTTATTAATATTTAAGCATTGTTGTAATTCAAAACAAGCACCTATTAATATTATTAATAATATTATTATTATTATGACATTGCAGTAGCAAAACTCTTTAGAAGAGACTTCGCGATCGCTATTGGAAATTTTTGGATTTTTTTGAATTGTATATTTTTTGGGATACAATGTCGTTCCGTCTGTAGCTGTTAATCTACTGTGAATGCACAGGTTAACACACCGACGTCCGTACTTGTTTATAATTAGCTACTGCGTATATCGTCCAAGCGATAAGGGAGACAGGAAGTATCAATGACTGTTTTTGAAACTTCAGAAGAAACCCCTCGTCAATCCTTTTTCCATGATATGCCGTACGTTTGAAAAGATGAATGAACCGGAAATAAATGACGGACTGCAAAACATATCATGACCGGAAATGCAACAGAAAATTCGTAACTAGGCAAGGTATTAATAAACATGCGCAACATACTGTGACCTTTTGGGCGTGACACCGCACAAAAAAAATTGATCGTTTTACCGAAATTGCTGACAGGCTACAACCGTTTCCGGTAACTCACATGTGGAAATCATGAGTATGCAAAAATTTTAGGTGTGAAAGATAATTAATCGATCTGCGATACTGTACGGTAATGTGATGCTAATTGCAAACCTATGAGAAAAATGTTTATAACTGCTGCTGTATTACGATGTGATATGTATTAATTCACTAAAATCAGAATGTACGACTGTTTCGCTTGGATGTTTACAATTTATACCTACGACAAGTAAAACTGTACTCTTCGTAATCTGCTTAAAACTGGCGGTTTATTTAAGAAAAATAATTGTCTTTAAATTTTTTTAAATTTTTTTTGATTTTGTTTAAAATTTATCTTACGTTTTTTACTTTTTTCCCTTTTTTATACTTTGCTTTACTTTTTTTTTACCTTTTTTTACTTTTTAATTTGCTAACCTGGATCTTTGCACACCCAGAAGGATATAGATGGGCGTCCGTTGGGAGGACCCCTGTGTTTACGGAAGTATTGATCTGCTAACGACAAAATTACCCTTAATATACAGACACCCGTAATCGTAATTCGTAAACAACATATTGCACAAAATTGAATAACACGTGTCGGAATATTCATTTTCCCGGAATATTCGTAATTATGTATAGCTTTGTACAACTGCAGCATACGTAGAATAGCTCACACAGCCATATCGAAGCAGTAATGTGCGTGCGTTATTATAGCGTAACTTAATTAATTACGACCAAATTATTAGGTCATTTCTCATTTAATTTGTGTAATTTGAATATAACGAGTAATTACCCATCATATTCAAATTATTTAAATTAAATGCATATGAGCACATCCCAGTGATTAATGAGATTATAACAGCCATCCCGCGTTGCGAAAAGACCAGTACACAGAAACACTAGGAAAACTCGAAGCGTCGAATATTAAACAAAAACCCGTGGTCAGCATCCAGTACAACCCAGTATCAAAAAGTAATCCAAATATTCTTTCTTTTGTGACTGATTCATGAATCGAAAATTATACCATCTGCACGCAGTAATTACATATAAATTGTAAATTATTGTTATAATATCATGCATCAGTAATAATGGCAGCATACGTAACAGTCGCCCGACGGCTCTTATAGTGCAGAGTAGCTTTACTTCTGACAGCAGCCACTCTGCAATTTGTATACATTTCCTGTTTACAATTTACTACGTGTGGTTGGAAAAGTGTTCTTTTCACAGTTTTCAGTCTGCTGATGTAAACTGTTATATGATTAGAAGAATTTACTCTCTACAGAAGGAACTTTGTTCTTAAAATTAAGTATTCTGATCGTTTCTTCTTGAGAGAGAGTTTCCGAAAGGACAGTACCCTCGAAAATCCCATCCGATTGCTGGAGGCTCGGAAGATTCCCAAAAGGGACCTTTGGGATTCCCTTTGACTGACGCCGTCGCTGCTGTCGTAATCGCCACCGAATCAACATGGATGCCAAATCCCGAGAAGCCCTGATACAGGTACATTTCGGCCTTGGTGATTCAGAGGGGAACGTGGAGCTCCAGGGCTCTTTACTTTAGGGGCGAGGGGCAATGGGGGGGGGGACGCCGGAGACATCTGTCGCATTCTTCGAGTAGTGAGGTTTTGGCGAATACATTTCTGTTTTTAAGGCTTTTTCACCGAAACAGTTGAATTCGTTTGTAGTGAAATTGTTGAAAAATTGAGTGAAAAAATTGTGCCAAAAGCAAAAATGGGAAAGTATTCCCCACGGGCCAAGGGGGAAGGCGAGGAACTCGGGGCTTTCCAGCTTTCATTGATTCTCTGGTTCATCGCTTTTTTTGTGCTTAATGTGTTTAAGCATTGTTGTAGTGTGGGATTTTTTAAAGAACGGTTTCAGATAGTGCGTTCTTGCTTACAGCATGCTCATTTGGCTTAACAGATTTTATATTCGCAGAATTTAGGCTAAATTATTGAGCAGAGCTTTTAAATTTTTATTTAACAGTAATTTTTTTAATTCTGGAAAAATTTTAAAAAAATGTGGTGGCTGTTTTACATCCATTTTAGAATTGATTTTTTGTTCATATTTTTCGACTTTTTTTACTCGGTTGCTCAGACGTACTGGAAGTTGAGAAGTACTGACATGGTTACATGACTTCGCATTTTCTTCCATTTTTGACAATTTCGGACAAATTTCCCTTCGATACGTTACTGTGGTGAACTGGTTCCCCCTGCAGATCACCCAGTTTCTGCTGTTTTCTAGACTATCCAGACAGCGTTCGAGAACGACCAGCTGGATGAACGCATCCGCGCCCACTGGGCCAGCTTAGTGACCACCTTGATTTCCGCTGGCCCGCAGCCCATCAAGATCAAGCACGACGATGCCCTGGTGACCTCCCTCCTCCTCGAACCGCTGGAGGCCTTTATTATGGGTACACTGGATGTGGATAACAAGTTTGACATACTGAAGAAAAACGACATCCCCACGTTCCTGTGTAATCGATCGTTTCGGGCCGGTGAACCGACGTATTCGTGTCGGTGAGTGTGGCCGACATTTCGCCGAGAAATGTCGTGGTGTAGTGATGTCATTTTGTAATGTGGAATTTTCCGGTTCCGTGGGAAAACTGGGTTTACAGTTTTTTTCATTTTCTGGATGGGATTGATATTTTCCCAATACGTTGTTAATTAATTTTGAGTAAGAAACTGTTCATTTACTTGATTTTGTGTGTTTGAAATTATTAAATTGGCGTTGTAATTATACTACCCGTTTATTCGTTTGAATATGACGTTGTATTATTATAGTTTTATTATTATCCGAGTAAAACTTTTCACAATGTCGTTTACTGGAATCATGAGGATATGAGTTGGAGTAATGCACAGTTTCAGAATCCCAGTAGTCTTTTGAATGTTTCCTTATCATAACCTGTTTTGAAATTTTTACCTTGTTTTGTTAATGTGACACGTTTCTCCAGTCTTTTTATTCCATTATAATCAGCACCAGTTTCTGCATGAATGTTACTGTAGCTTCCGTAGATTCTGATTTTATGCATGTTGATTGTCGTAGTGTAATGGCTTACAATTGTTTGTAATGTTGTTGGCCTGTTAGTAATTATGCAGAATGCGAAAAAAACCTCTCTGCCGTGCTGTATATGTTTCTAAAGGATAGTGAGCACTTTATAAAATTGAAAAAAATTTTTTTGGCAGTTAAGTTTCCGAAATAGGTAATTTAGGTAAAAGTTATGAATTTGTTCGCATACTTTTGTAAAAAGTTGAAAACAGTCTTACGTACTGACGTGTCGATATGCAGCTTCTAAAGAGCAGAAGTACGTAGCTGTTTAATATGAAGCTCTGCTGGTGGTGGCATTTGCGCCACCACCAACTGACATTATTCTATTTTGCTGTATCTGCGAAAGATTAATAAAAAAAAGTTCGATATGTTGTTCTCGATTGCAGCGATTGTGCCGTGGATGCGACTTGTGTTCTGTGTATCGAATGCTTCAAGCAGAGCACCCACAAGAACCACCGCTATAAGGTGAGACAGCATAGCAAAATGCCTTCTGAATTTGCGTAAAACTAATGGGTATCGAGCCACTTACATCAGAAAAGGATTGCGTATCACCTTTCTATTCGTTGTTTTTTTTTGTTAATATTTTAGCGGTCGCATATCAGGAGTCTCGCATAACATTTGTATATTATATTTGTTCGATATTTTCGCAGTAGAGAAAAAAAATCGTTACTATTTTTACTCATGATTATGCCAGAATTTGACGTCATAGGTTGAAGTCACTGAATATATTGTCGTCACACGTGTTCGTAAAAAGAGGTGGTAAAAATAGCTTTTTGCCCCGTACGCATTATACACCATAAGATTTACGAAAAAAAAGTCTGATCTAAAATATCCCAGACAATTATCACGTTTACGACGAAAATATTACCCCGGGGAAGGAAACATTCCCTATTTCTGTCACCAGATCAGCAGTTCATCCGGCGGTGGCTACTGCGACTGCGGGGATCCCGAGGCCTGGAAACGGGACTTTGCCTGTGCGCAGCATGAACCGCCCGACGGCGCCGGACCGCCCAGTGTCGATGTGGAGGATGCCAAAAAGCGCCTACCCATGGAGATTGTCCGGCGTTTTCAAGCTTTGATTCCCGGCGCGCTGTCCTATGCCTATCAGCTGTTGTGTCTACGGGATGGTGAGGGTCTACCGGAGGATCTCGTGGTGTCTGAAAGGTAGCTTGGTGTGTGGAAGGTCGTTTGAATAGACTAATGTGGTTGTTGGGATGTAGAGAAAAGGAGGGGAATGTGGAAAGTTTCCCGTTCACGACGATCCTGTATAATGATGAGACTCACACTTATGAGCAGGTAAGCACGCAGAAACAAAGCTGGAGAAGCTTTATTTGCGATTGTTTTTTTGTTTGAAATTTCTGTAAAGTTGGTAAACTGGAGCTCGTTAGTTTTTACTGGCATTTTTTTTTAAATGGTTCGTTCGGCAGAGCGGAAAGGGACTGGGGAAACGTTAGTAGAAGACTGAATTTTCTGTAACGGATTGAACCTTCTGTATTAAGTGCGAGTATCCGAAGAGCATATTATTTCGTATGTTTCTTTGCTGCGGATAGGCATTAAAATAGAATTACGAGAACGAGTTAACAGCAACACACTCCCAGAAGACCTTAATAATTCGGAACGATGGTAAGCCAGTGTATGCGAATACCTTTCATTCCAGCCTTTTGACTGTCAGCCATCAAGACTGAACAGAACAATGGAATAGTTAACAAACTAAAATAACGGGACTATAGTGCTCCATATTTTACTCGTATGTTTCTGACTCTGAATATTCGTCTGGGATAGGCGTTTTATGTGCGGGTTGATTACTTATCCGACACAGGTGCACGTGGTAGGTCCTATTGCTGGCAATCTAAGTCGATGTGCAGTGTAGAATGGTGGCATATATGCGGCGGGAGTAGGAGCGTATGGTCCACATTTCAAGAAAATAGTGAGATTATGTTACTCTGCTTGATTTCGATTTGGTTCTTTTTGTACAGAATATTCCAGGATACATCTAAAAAAGGCAAAAGTATCGCAGAACTGTTATAAGTTTTATCGACAGATTAATCTGTTATAGTCAATAATACTGTTATAAGTATTATTGACTTAGATGAATTTCAAAAAATTTGATAACTGTTTATGTTGTATTCCATATAACGCGGTTTTTTGAAGCGATGCCAGAGCAGGAAAAATAGACTGATGTGCCTTGGTTTTCGTGTCCTATTTGATGACGTTCTGTTGTACTTGTAGGTGATAAGCACACTATGCCGGACATTGGAATGCACCCATGACGAAGCTTTGGAATACGCAACGGTCGTGGATCATGAAGGCCGGAGCCCGGTCAAGTTCGGATCGTATGCGGACTGCGAACGGGTTAAAGCATCTATCGAAGTAAACTGGCGACAGTTTGACCTGAGTGATCGTTGTGATCGTAATGTGTCATGTTTTAGCGGACTTCGCGACGTCCGCAGCCACTACGGGTCGATATCGTTCCCACACCGGTGTATGCCCATCAGGTCTTTGCTTTGAAAGTGATGAACTGGATACAGAAGCTGGCTGATGCATGTGGTATGTGTTTTGTAAAAAACTGCAATATTGTGAATTTTCAGCATAATATTGTGTCAGTAATGCGGACAGTCGAAATTTATATTTAAAAAAGGAGTTTTTCTCCATAAAGGAGTATCTGAAAAAGGGGTTGATTTTAGGGTTCCATAATACGGTACATGAAAACGCCGATAGGTTCTAATGAGTTCTTCATTTTCTGACAATTGTCATTACTTTCCTTGCTGAGCAGCAGATTGTAGTTAGAACGTGCGCCTGGCAGATTGCTTCGACTGCGTTATTATCGTATTATTACTTCGATACGTAACGTAGCACAATGGCACCGTTTCCGCCCTGGTGTCTTCAGTTCAGACTGGTTGAAAACGGTCAAGATAGCACAACATCCTGTACTGAGCATTGAAAATGTAATGACGTTTCGGTTTATGTTTTTGGTACTTCTATTGGTTTTGACCTGCTTTTCGGAATAAAATTTCAAAAATATTGGGATATGGTTAGAACTTAGAGTATTGGTTTATTGGCACAGATGGAAATTTTGCAGGCTGATGTCAGTAACACGGAATGCTGTGAAATAGCGATATTGCCAAAAGGCGAAATCAGTTTTGTAAACTCAGTTACCAAAGCACACCGAAGTCACAATGATCTGGTTAAATATGCTGGTTGTACAATATCGTAAATTTAACGCTTCGGTAGTACATCTGCAAACACGATTGTATGTACTTCTATGTAGTACGGTGTTTTGATACGATTGTGTTGTAGAGTAATGGCTTTGTATGACACAACCGCGCAGATCGACTTATAGACAGCCTTATTAATTTGTTAAAGCAGCACGAGTATATATTGAACGTTTGTTTTTTGCCTTATTCGAAGCCGCCTTTTTTATTCTCTGCGTTAAGCTAGAAAGATCTTAAAATTAACAAGCAGAAGATACTAAATTAATATCGTTTTGCAGTTGACCGATATAAAAACGAAACAGACTTGTTATTTTCTGATTGCAGAGGGCTTTAAAGCGCTGATCTGCGAAGCTTGTCTTCAAGTTACCCCGATCACCGGTGATATGCCTCTTGTCTCGGCACTTCTCTTGAAGGATGTTCGACTTTGGAAATGTATGCTACTCGTGTATGATGGCGAATTCACTTTTACCTCATGTTGGTTATTTTGGTTCCAGCTGCGCGTGGAGCGTGTCATGCCCTTTTCATGGCAACGTAAGTGCTACTAAACCTTATTTTTTGGGCATAACTGAAGTTCCTGCTCTTGCAGATTTCTGAGTTTCAATGATGCCAAGATTGAATTCTCCCGGCTGTTTGCACGGGTAAGTTTCTTTACCGTTTCCAGTGGATTTTTCTTAATTTATCCATAAAGTGCGATTAGTTCATGCGATTTTATTTTTGGTCCAAAACTGAGTGGTGAATTCACTGATTGGGTAGTTTTCTGCAGCTGTGATTTCTGTTAGACGTAACATTCTATAATATAGTTTATTTTGATTTTACATGAATTTATTATGTTTGGATTGCAGTTGTATCCACAATTGATGACCGCTTTCATTTCGGATGACCATGAACACGCCGATTCATGTACTAGTCTTTCCGTACAGCTCTTCACCGTTCCCACTGTGGTATGTCTAGCATTGTTCCCGTTGATCTGGTTTGAAACGTCTCCATGTTTTTTAGGCGCGGACTCTGTTTTCGGATAAACTGGTCGAGATGATCATCAAGAGTTTCGTTTTGATCTGCCAGAGTCGACGAAATGGTAGCGTGTCTTTGATAACAATGGGCCGATCATATGCTGACCGTTTGTTATTGTGCAGAACAAGGACGGTTAACTTTCGATCGTACCACACAACCGGGGAATGCGGCGCAGTTCAAGCGGGCTCTGTACACGCTGTATGATACACGGTGAGGCTTGTGAATATCTTCGCTTTGTGTTTCATAAATAATCTGCCTGATCATAATTTTATGCGAGACGACAAAATTAATTCTTTAAAAATTGTGTAACATAAAAACGGAAGTTATTATCGTTAAATACTAATTTTCAAACTTTCTCGCTGGAATTCAAACGAAGATTGCAGCGTTTGCGTCCAGTAACGAGTCCGAAGAGCCATCCCACTACGCATTTCTTCAGTCTATCGTGCATGCGATTAGCTTACTACAGCGAAGCTGTTGTTGCTTTGGCTCAAAATGCTTCTGGTGTATCCATAGTATGACAGATTTTTCATAATAAAAGCGAAAACCATCAGTGAATGTAACGTGATAAGAAATTATCGACAGTCGATATGTCATTGTAGGTATTTGTTAAATACCGTGCCCACTCCTGATCTGTGGACACCCGCCTTGCGACGGGGTTTTATTGGAGCTTTTGAGCAGTTTCTGGAGATTATGAGCATGATGGAGGTTGGAAAAACTTTTCTTATCTTATTGGTTACCTTGCGCGCATAATACTGTATCGTAAAGGGAATGGATTCCCACACTCGACGCACACAATCCCATATTGAATACGAAACCGACTGGGAACCGGCGTTCAATGTACAACTGCGTATGGGACCGTTAATTGATCTGCTACAGACCTGGTGTGCCTCTGATGTGAGTTTTGTTAACAATAATTTATTTTCGAAGAACTTTGAAGGCTACAATGTTTTTAAATTGAAATATTTCAATTTATGATACTTTTTTTCTTCAGGACGTTGTGCTGGCCGCTTGCATTGAAAAACTGATAGTGGCGGCAGTTGGCGCTACGGGAATCATTGAGAAATGGGAGAAGAAAGAGGGTAAGACGCAGTTTTTTGTAATGGTATTTATCTGAATAATTCCCATATTTTAGTGGCTCGTTACATGTGCGAATGCATCGAGTACGATGTTGGCTCGCAGGTTATTTCCATTCATCATCCAGTGATCCGGATGTTGGCTGGTAAGCTACTACTACAGCATCGCGACACGATTTCGACGTCCCTATTTTCGTTCATATTTTAAACTGTGAACTTCAGACTAAAAACATTTTTTCAAAAATTTTCAGCCACTTTTGGACTGATACTTTTAGATAAATTTTTGCTGCTATTTTTCAGTTTGACAACATACAGTAGTTGAACGTTAGAGTTTGTGTAGATGGTTATCGGCTTTTTTCTGGTTTTCCTTTCATTTATATTCATTGGGAAATTTTAAAGGTTTGGTGACGAGCGGAATGTCTCGCGATATCCACGTACAGCCGTTTGACACATCCATGAGACTGAGAGAATGTCTCAGATCCCGTGCCAAAGAAGTGGCAGAGTTTCCGCTGCGGACGTTGGTACTGGTAGCTCAAGCTAGTGCTGGAATGTGGCGGCGCAACGGTTATGCACTGGCCAATCAGGTAACCAAATTCAAATAAAAAATGTTGTATTTTTTGATAAACACCAATTAAAATGCTATATTCTTGGATTAAAGCTAGTGGATGTGAAAACAATTGACTTTTTCAACCACAGTGGAGTAATTGGTACAAAATTGTTTTTCTTTATAGATATTTTTCTACCAGCAGCCCCGATGTCGTGAAGAGGTAGGACGGAACAAATACTACGTTTTTGCTGATAAATTATTTGTAAATCGGAATTGTTTAGATGCTGGATAAAGATGTCCTCATGATTCAGGTAAAGGACGGTTGTATTCGTACAAGGCTTGTGTAACGGATAATACGAAGAACATATTATACTTCACGAACTTACTGTACTTGAAGTATAGGGAGTTCTTGATAGCACAAAAATTAGTTGTTCAAAATTGATAACTTTATAGCGACCAAGCATTCACAGAGTATACGTAGTCTCGTTTGTTGAAAAGTGACCTTTCGAGCAATTATTGAGCCATTACACTACGCAGTTCCACAATAGGTTTTCGACAGTATGATGTTCTGGATCTTTCAGTAAAAGCAAAATCTTGATGTCGGTACTGAATTTTCCGACAGACCATATTGTATCTGAATTATTTTACGTTTACAGGCTTGTGCAGCCGTCATGAAGCCGGATGAATTCCTTATCAACGTGATTAACAAATTTGGATTGGTCCACTGGGCTGAGTATGTCAAATTAGCTAATTGACATCTTTTAAACCATATTCTGATTTAATTCTTCTATAGAGAAACTTTTGATGCTACCCCGTTGCGAACCGACGGTGACGATTCGATCCGTCAAGTTTTATATCTGGCGGAGGAATTCTTTTACTGTCTGATGATATTCATTGGGGAGCGATATTATCCGGGTCTGGGAAAGGTCACCGAGGATGACTGCTTGAAAAATGAAATTATCCATCAGCTGTGCATCCAGACGATGTCGTACAGTGAATTGGTGAAGAATCTTCCGGAACAGGTGCGCAGAAATTGGAAATAGTTAAATTTCGGAAGATGGGACGTTTTTCTGTTTGGCAGGAAGCGAAAGCTTCGACACTGGATGACGTGGTGCGAGATGTGGCTACTTTCAAGTATGACGTCGAAATATCGAAGCTTCGTCAAAAATCTACGTTAAATTGCATCTAAATAAGATTATTTCGGCAGGCTTATGAATTTCCTCAGCTTTTCAATTATTTTGTTAGTTGATTAAATTTTTGTTAATTTTGTTTCTATTTTCTTATCAATTATTCCACAAAATATTTTGTTTTTTGAGATTTATAATTATATAATTTATATAATTTATAATTCGTTGTGATTGTTGTGACTCTGTTTCATGTTTTTTCGATACCTTGAAATGCCAAGCGAGCGTTCGACTGTGGCAGTCTGCTTGGTTTTTTGTTTGTTTAAATTGTTTGATTAAATTTGCGTGTTATTCACATTAGGCGTCCTTCAGCCGCAAGCAAGGGATACTTCGAACTGAAGCCCGAATTCACATCTCGTTATAACATGTTCTTCTATCACTATTCCCGGATCGAGCACTCAAAGGCCGAAGATACACAGCGGAAGCGGAAGAAGAAGGATAGCGAAGAAGCGGGTAATTATATTGGAACATTTTTCGTAATTATTTATCGTACATTTTGTTGTTTTCAGTTTTTCCGCCGCCATGTCCACCGGAATTCACCGAATCTTTCCGCAGCATTATCCATATTATGCATTGCGATGTGTTCATCCATTTACTGAATCTGACACTGCGACGAGCGTTGAACCATCATCCTCGATCGTTTTCTGAAGGGCAACTTATACGGGTACGTCCGCATTAATGGACCTTCCGGCTTAGAATGTGATGCTTCGTAGTGTACGGGCTGCTGAAGACGGGCAATCTCATTTCCCCATACTTCGAAGAAGCTTTAGAATAACACAAATAGTATGCACGCTCAGTTAGAACTGACTCTTTTTTGTTCGGTTTGAAATCATTACAACCTCTTTTATTTTTGAAACATCTGTATATGCTTAAAGACGATCGTACTGAACGGTATTCTGTTCGAAATCCAGACGCTGATCAGTCCTGATTCATGTTACTTATGTACGGACAAATATATTAATTATTTGACCGTCCCATTATCAATTAGCATTTTGCTGTTTGGTAGGAAGTTGTCTTTTGACTCTCTTCAGAGCTTCTTATAATGGTCGTATTTATGAGGAATATTTAATCCGTCAGGTTCTCAATACGTATGTGCTTGTTGGTAATTAATTGTTAATAAAATTTATGTCCAGTAGTATGTACTGTTGTTGAAGGATTGGTTCATGGTTGTAAATGTTTAAAGATTCAAGCGTAAAAAAAACTATTTTTTGCCATTTGTAGGTATTATTTTTAATTGGATACGCGTTGTACGAAGAGAAGCGCGCCCTTGAACAGCAGACAACGGATTACAAATTTCTGGAGAAGGCCGTTGACGGTAAGCTCATTCACAAACCAGACAACGAAATGTTACGTCAGCTTTATACTCTTCAGCGGGTATTTTCACAATACTGCGGGAACTCCGTAACCGAAAGGATGCCGATGCCTACCGCACGCTCATCGAGTGGGTAATTCAGTTTTACGAGTCATTGGCTAACGTGGAAGACAGTAAACCGTTGGAACCGATGGATGTCGTGGAGCCGGTGGGCAATGTCACTCCGGAACCGGCTGCGGCGGATGATACCGACGAGCGACGCCGGAGGGCGGCCGCCAGGCGTGATCGTATCATGCAGCAGATGAAGCAGGCGCAGAGTAGTTTTGCCAATCAGAATGTCGGGGAACTACAGGAGATTGCCCTGCCGGATGACCATTCGACTAAGGCTGCTGTAACACCGACGTAAGTAAAAACGGTGTTAAAATTATTAGTTATTTAAGCTGAAAGCTAAAGTCTCGGGAAAATTATTGTATTTGCTAATGTCGGCATTTAGGAATTTGTTATTCGTTTCGCAGCATTTTATCTGAAAAGATTTGAGAAATTGGTAGGAAGAACGTTAAAGAACGTTTGGCTGATTCTAGCTAAAAGGGGCCTGAAACAGCATTGGACCTGTTAGAAACTTGCAGAATTATGTGTATGCAGTGTGTACACGACTAATGATTTTCGGGAAATGCAGCATAACTTATGTAGTTTCAGAAATGTATTTTAATCTGCATATCGAACTGTGGATCAGTCCAGTATATTAAATACCTGTGAAAGAACAACTGAGCACTAGTTATATTATATAGAATAATATTTAGGCACTGGTTATATTGAAATGCTTTTCATTATCAAAAACCTTTCCTATAGCGTTTCCAATGAGAAAACGCTGTGTTTTACTAGGGCTGCTCCGGTTGAATCATTGCTGGTGCTGGGAGCGGAACGCAGTGTCCAGCGTGCCGATTTGGACCTGGATGAAAAACTCACCTGTATCCTGTGCTCCGAGTCGCACGTGGTGAATCTGAATGGCGATGCCTTTGTGGCGGTCGCGTATGTTCAGCGCTCCACGGTGTTATGTCAGGACAATAGGAAGAAGACGGTTGACGCTTTTATGGATATGCCGTCCATCTCCATCAAGGATTTATGCCAAGGTACTTGTTCTGCTCCAGTAACAATTTCTGTACAATTATGGAGAATAAACGACAGTTTCCGTTCCTCCAAATAGTGAATTTGTTTGTGAGTTGAAATTCATAATACATTATTTTGTGCGAGTTCATTAAGGACTTTATTAAAAAAAATAAACAGAACATAGTGGCGGTTGTAGCTACAGTTTGCATACACCGGTTAAGAATCGCCTTATTGCGGTTTGATTGCCTGGTTACGTTTTTTGCACATTTTTTTGCGGGATGAGTGGTCTCTGCAGCATTTAATTGTGCAGCAGGCTCGAAAGTGATTATAATGTTTATTCGTAGAGGAATGGCAGTTATCGCTTGCTCCAAATAACATACTGCTGGTTGTTCCCCACAGGACAGTAACGATTCTAAAATTGTAAACTGTTGTAGTTTTTTTTGAACATTTTTGTTTGACCGTAAGAATTAATGCCGTAATTTAGCGAATCAGCTGAATTTGATATTCTTTGCAGAAATAAAGTGTATATATAGTGCCCAGGGCACCCAGTTGAATTTGATTAAGTGGAAAATGATCGATAAACCGTAACGTTCTGATTGGGTACTCGGTATGCTTGGACTTACAGTACAATATGTTTTCGTCGTGGTATAGCTGTGATCCCGCTACGGCTGAGTTAGAACAAAAATGTGATCACTATGTGAACGATAGTGATTATTACTCGTTTTGTGATTACGGTAAGTAATATGCAGAACTTACAGAACGAACAGTATCGACATGATTTCGTCAGTCTGCGGTATCGAAATATGAATGCTTTCCAAGTTCGCAAGTATGATTGATTGTAGGACTGATGGGAAATCCCTTGTTCATGCCGGATACAATACCCTGTGCGCCGCACGTCAGCAGTTGCGGACATCTGCTGCATGCGAAGTGCTGGAAAACGTGAGAATCTTCTGCCTTGTTGTTTTTTCAGATTTTGTAATGATTGTTTGCATGGGCAGGTATTTTGATTCGGTTGTGGCGCGCGAACGACGCCGATCGATCCGACTGCGAACCAATACCGGCAGCTTCGATGTGACGAAGAATGAATTCCGCTGTCCACTGTGTAGTCGCCTGTGCAATGCGGCTGTACCGTTGTTCCCACCCGTCGGACAAAAGGAGTAAGTTTCCCATTGTTGTAAACCTTTTAATGATCTCTGTGGATTTCGGGATATTTTCGGCTTTGAGTGAAATAACAAAATGTGTGGAATGGTGTCTTAATGGTTTTGTAGCGGAGTAGTAAATATCGAAATTTACGTAGTGTTCTGGCCACTATATGCTGCATTGGGAAGGTTGTTGTGTATGGTGTATGAATAGACAACGAAATTCTCGAAAAAAAGGATACTATTTTTCGTTTTCTTAGCAACATAATAATTATTATGATAGCTGTATTAATATCTGGCATCGGTATCAACAACAGCAAGCGCTTAAAAAGTAAGCTTCGGGATAATTTTTAATACCTTAATAATTTTGCTGTATTATTTCACAACTTCTTTATATTGTGGATAAGCAGTTTAATTGCACGATAAATTAATTCAATTGTGTGACTTGGTTGTGACTTGCTTGATTCTGGAATGATTTGTTTTGTTGATGCAGAACTATGGATGTTGTTGGTTGTCCGCTGCTGGTCCCGTCATTGAACTCCTTCACCGCGGCCATGTCGGCGTTGCTGGTGGTGCAGCAGAAACCGCGAATCCGCGTGATCAGTGAGGAGGAGGCGCTGATCGGCGCACTGGATGACAGCTACCAGCATGCACTGGCTATTCGTGTTAATTTCAAGGATCCCGCTAAAGCCCCGGTTATTGCTCATATTCGGGATATCGTGGCGGTGACGGAACGCCTACAGGGAATTGATGTGAAAAAGTAAGAGTAGTAACAATACAGAAATGCAGAACAAACAGTCAGTAACTATTCTGGTCAGTTTATGATGCGCAGATTTGATGTACAATGTTGTAGTGAATGATTTGTTCATTTGGATGAAAAACAAAAGCATAATGTGGAGAAATGAAAATCCAGTCAGAATAAAATAATAAAAGATACGATAATTTAGATATGAACCAGTTGAACTGTTTATAATGTGAAAAAAAGTTTGCGGAACTACTTAATACTTAATTTATGAGCTTGTACAAGTGGAATTAATGGGTCCACCGTCAATTGGGCCTTTGGAGTCATTAGCCACTACACTACGTTTGCACCACAGTCTAACGTGAAATTCTGCAGTTGCACAGCTCGCTGTATTAATGCCGACCCGTTTGTTTCAGCAGTACCGATGTCATATCGGATGCCTATGTCGAAGCCGTCCGAACATTTCAGAATCAGGTTTACCAGGTACAAATTTGATAAAAAATTTGTTGATTGAAATTCTTTTATTTGGGGTTTTGTATGTGTAGATGTCCATGAATGCATCATCGCCATCACAACATGAAGAACTGTGTATCAGCTTGAACTGGGCCGCGTGCTCGTACTCAATCCAGACCATTGGTAATAAATACTGCCAGTTGCTAGAAATGTACATCGTAACAGCGAGTAATTTAAAAAATGGTGAAGAAGAAAAACAAACGAATCTGCAGAAATTCAGATATTTTATCAGTTGTATATTTAAATTATTTAATTAACAATTTATTCGGCCGAGTTTCGGTAGTGGTAAACACATATGCCTTACCATTATGCAGCTGAGAAATAAGACTTTTCATCTTTATTGGTATATTGTTTTATTAAGACTATTATTTATAAAAATGTATTATTTTTAAACATTAAACTGTATTGTACACTTTATTGTTTTTAAATGTATTATTTAAATTTTAAAATTATTTATAACGTTGTTGGTAGTATTAATATTTGTTGGCTGTCTGGAGAATAAGTTTTAAATGACGTTTTCGTTGCAGAAATGTGTCTCCGTTTTGAGAACAAATCACTACTCGGGTCTTTCTCATCCCGTCAGGTAAGGATCAAAATCTGTCTGGTGCGACTGATTATTTTTGAATTATCAATTCCTTGCAGTATTTATGCTTGAAATGCATAACGCGTGCATCATGCTGGAGCTCGTCAGCGTACGAAACCAAGCTCCTAACCGAACAGGCGATTAAACTGTTCAGTGTGCTGTTTAATCCTTCTACTCACCGGAACCGAAATATTTTGCGTATGGATGCGTTTTCATTATTGGTAAGTTTTAAACTGATCGGAAAGCGAAGTATCTTATGTGTATATGTATACTAATTGTAAGAGCAGAGATCGGTCATTCGTTGAATAATTAATTAGAATTATTTATAATTAATTAGAATTGCTGAGAAATTAAGTAGAATTATTAAAGAATTAAATAGAATTATTGAAGAATTAATTAGAATTATAATAATTCAATTATTGTTGTTATTAATGAAAATTTAGAATTACTAAAGAATTAAATAGAATTATTGAAAAATTAATTAGAATTGATTAATTAGAATTGCTGAGAAATTAAGTAGAATTATTAAGAATTAAATAGAATCATTGAATGATTAATTAGAAATATAATAATTCAATTATTGTTGTTATTAATGAAAATTTGGATAAACTTATTTGCTAATTTTAGAGCACATAGGGTTTGGACGAAGCTGGAGTATTGATGTGGCGTAGTGAAGTGGCTCGTAAAGAATCGTCTTGAATTTGCAGGCAGCTTACTAAGAGCAAAGAACATTGCTTGAGCATGAAACATATTTCATCATAAGCAAAACTTTCTGCATAAAATGAAAGCATAAATATTTTTTTTCATAATTTGCCGTAGATCAACTGCATCCACGCCTTCCCCTGGCTGCCCTGGAGTGAAGAGGGCTTCACGGCCCCTTACGTTGACGCCCAAGTGTGTCGTCCGCCCGTGGGCGATAGCTTTGACCACCATTTATTCGTCATGATCTATCTGTTGCACGTCCTGCAAGTACTGCGTAGCATCACACCGGAAGATGTGGAACGGTGTGAAAGTCATTCGGGTCCTAGTTTACCCGAAGATTTCGAATTGCGGAAGTTGTGGGTGGCGTTGAAGCACAGGTAGGTGGTTTTTTTAGTAGTGCAGCCAATCTGCATCAGACTTTTCGAAATCAAAATTCACATTGTCCGAAAGTTTCGGAAACGTTCAAAAGCTTGAAATTTCAAAACTTTAAATTTAAAAAAATTTTATTTTTGGGTGTTAAAAAGTTTAAAGTTGCTGTTTTAATTTGAATAAAAAGTTTTGACTTTTTGGATTGTCGTGTTTACTAGCTACCAGTGTCGCAGGCTGGTATCGATGTGGCGTAGTAAAGTGGCTTGTGGCATCTCTCTGGATAGCTTCATAACAGCTACTGATAAAACAGATTATGCATGGGATCTTGAATAAAATGCACTTTTTATGTGAATGTTTCATTATTTAGCGCGTTTTTACAGACAAGAAGGTACGTCGGCCGATATCAGTGCCCATAATTATGCGGCGCATACTGCGGCACAAATCCCGAAGAATCTGGAGAGAATCGTCCAGGAGAAAATGTGGCCATTTGTGCGGTGCTGTGCTGTGTTTTACCATTTTACTACGGGAATTCCGGCCAATGAAGCTCTCAAATCGGACGGGCGTACGTTTCAGTCAAATAAAATCATAAATCATAATTACTTAATAATTGATTGTTGGCTCTTTTTAATCTGCACATTTTCGAACAATATTGATTTTGGATTAAGGAGATATTTTCAAGGATTTAACATTTAAAATTCAGACTGACGTTATAGTTTTCAATTCGTAAATTGAACAATTTTAAGTGGGCCAATATTGAGAAGCATGTCTTTGATTGTTGTTGGAAAATAAATTATTTTTTAATTTTTTAAAAATTGAATTTAATATCACGTTTTACTAATGAACAATACTGGCAAAAATGTTCGAATTTTTGAATTTGAAATGGTTGTTATTGGAAAAAGGGTTTAAAGTGACCTTTTCAACAGAAACGTTCGAATCGGAGTGCGCTGATCTGATGGCATATGTGGGATTACCAAACTCGATATCCATTCTTCTGACGGAAAACCCCGCATTAAATGATTTGGTGCACAGGTACCGTAGATCTACGTTTCGTTTTCACTGCTAACTCTTTCGGCAACGTTTTTTGAACGGATTTAACGTTTTTTGAATTGTTTTATTAATCGTATTGTTACTTTTTCAATCAGCAGTTCGAAACCGTGTATATTTTTTTCTCCAGATGGATTTTCTACACAGTTGCTGACAACCACCCGTATCAGCCTATACAGTAAGGAAGAAGAATTTTTTATCAGGGAAAGTGTGTTGATTAGGGATTTTCTAGTCTTCCGCATCCATTTCCCTCTTTCGCAACATTACCACACGATTATACGGACGTTATCAATCGTGCCTCGCAAAACAGGTTTGTGTTCGTTTTTGTGACTTGGACAACTGATAAAATTTAATTTCCCGTATTTTGAATTTGATGATAATATGTCAATAAATCGCTCTAATACAATTACAGTTAGATTTTCTCCATTTTATGATTCATACATTTTTAAAAGACAGTGTTTAATATCAGGTTTCGAATCAGATTATAGTGACTAAATGATTTTTTTGGTTACTTTCTCGATTCTTGTGCCATTTTTGGTGACTAATTTTAGTCCCTGTTGTCGAATCGTTTTTTAAACTGTTTTAGCGGGTGTCGCGTGGAAGCGGATGACCGCCGGTCGCCGGCCATGTGTTTGGTGTGCGGAGCGCTGTTATGCTCGCAGAGTATGTGCTGTCAGTACAAACTGGACACACAAACAGTAGGCGCTTGCGCGTTCCATGCGGCTGTGTGCGGAGCGGGAACGGGGATGTTTCTCCGGTAAGCACTGGAGGAATGCGTTTATGGAGGATTGTATCACAACCACTGTTCTACTTAACATAATGTTTTTGAATTATTTTTTTTGAATGTTTCTTTGCGTTAACTATGTAGTCCGGGCAATTGCCATTAAAACAAAGTTGTCATGGACAACAAAATTAACAAAATAAGTGGAATGTAACTCGTTATTTCTTTTGTGTATGTTTGCGGAGGCATTCGCTGCATAGTTCCCTTCAATTTATTATTAAAAAACTTTTCTCACATTGTTTAATTGTTAGAGTATGGTAAATCAGCTGTGTACTGTCACTACTGTGTAGCGAAAATTCAGATTTATATTTCGCAGCCTGGTACACAATAATTTGCAATACTGGCATGTTTTGGCTGGCTATGTAAGTTACACCTGGGTACAGTCCAACTGGACCTTGGTGATACCGTGAAGCGTAGTGAAATGGCACGTCACGTCTCTCGTGTTTTGGATGGTTATAGGTTGTGTCGTGAATATTATGATAATATATGGTCGCACTTTGGTAGTATTTTTTTCCTCTATGCAGTGTGTTATGCATTTGTAGGGTGCGAGAAAATCAGATTCTGATGCTCCATGGAACGAATAAAGGCTGCTTTGGTGCATCCCCATATGTGGACGAGTATGGCGAGCCGGATCCATTTTTGCGGTAAGCGCGTCATATATTACTGTTTAATAAGCAGACTTTAATCAATGAAATTAAAATAAAATTTCTGTAAAAATTTCCGCGATGAATAAACTTGTATTTCGCTTCATGCGTGAAAGGTTTCGTGAAGTTTGACAAAGTGTGACAAAATCTTGCGCAAAACCTTGTATAGCAAGCTAACATTTAGGAAGAATGTGAACTGCATATGAGGCAAATTTTATCAGTATTTAACAAAGTTTTATTTCGGTGTGCGATAATTTCTTTTAAAAAAAGAATATGAAATATTTCAACTTTTTGTAACTGTTTGAAAGGTTTGATTTCTGTAAACGATACAAAAAAAAATGATGAGAAGAGCAGTTATACTAAAAAACGTTTTAGGAAACGTTTTATCGTTGCTTGCATTTCCGCACAAAATGTTCAGGGTAAATTTAAATTAAAAAAATTAAAAAAAATTAAAAAAAATTAATAAAAAATTAAAAAAAATTAAATTAAGAAAAAATGGATTGTAGACGCGGTAATCCACTGCATCTAAGCACGGAACGTCTGGAGCAGCTGCACCGGCATTACATGCACCACGATGTGGCCGATGAAGTGTCCCACGCTATGGATCAGAACGGAACGCTGGCCGGTTTTGATTGGTTTCATTTTTAAATGGCCGTGTTTTATCCCGCATTGCTTTGTTGTTATGGGCCCTGTTAGGAAATTTCTATTGCTGGTGTAGTACAGAGAAATTTTAATGGTGGATTTGTCTTTACATTTAATGGTCAGGTGGATAGGCTTCGTTTTGTTTGATTTTTCAAGACATTTGCATGCGGATGTTGATCTGATTTGGCGGTGTGCAGTTAGTGTTCTGACCTTGGCCTCTTCCCCTTGGCATTCTTTGGTTTATTTTTGTCAAATGTTTTTGTTGTGATAAGTGGTCCTCTTTTGTTTTGGGTTAGAGATAAATTTTAATTTTATTCATTTCCGGAATAAAATCTGTCATTTTTGTATGAGTAACAGTGTGCATCGACAGACTAATATTTATACGTAATATTTGTATGTATTAATTGGTAATATCTAATATTTATAATAATATTTATAACATGGACTATAACGAAGTAACTGAAACCTAAACAACGCTATGCTAGTGCGGAATTCATGCTGGAAATGGCTGATAAACTGTTATCAGGAAAATAAGAATCGAAGGAGTTATTTACAACAGAAATATACAAGCATTTTCATTACACTTAATGCGATTAGCAATGAGCAGTTTGTTCTCCAGGCTGAAGTGGCAGATCTTGAAATCCGCGATACTGAACTGATGCACACCAGCGCTGCTATCGAACTCCCTGCTAAACTTGTCTAAATTATACATACAGAAAATCGTAGAGTAGTGGTGTGTCATCTCTCAGGCCATTATTTCCCCAGTTCAAGCGGCTTCATCAGCTGCAAACAGCAAACCTGATCGTGTTGAAAGAATGTTCTTATAGAATTCATATTTTTTGACAAAATGAAGTAATGTGACCGACGATGTACGGTTAACAAGCCGTCCTTGCATTCGTTTTTATTCAGCCGCACTTTTGTAAGCTCTATCAGTACGCCGGTAAACCAAGTTTCCAGCAACGATTTTGGAAAGTCGCAGTTTATATTAAGTTTATGTTAACTTATGTTAAGGCTTTTAACGTACGTAAATATTTCGAAATGACTTCAAGTCGTGCTTAGAAAATGGATATAAAATATTAGACGTATAGAGATGGTGGACACTGGACATTGAACCTTCTTGTTGTTGGGGCGGGGGCACGCCACTTGCTCGATGCTGACCACCTCGGTACGCTACGATTGCCCTGCATTCGGACTCCTGGTTTTCCGTTCTACGAGACAGCGATTCTGACGGTTGGTAATCTCATGATTTCTCATCTCTCGCTTCCCTTTCTTGAATAACGGGTCGTAACAGAAGCACTTAGAGTTTGCTTTGATAATTTTCAATCGCTAGCGATATTAATTGTACTTGTTACTCATTCCTAAGAAAAAGTTCAGCTTTTTCCCCACCACCGAATTTTTTTTGCCGTTGGACGGACGATTTTGCTTCGAGTACGCAATAGCGCTCATTTTGCCGTTATTTTCTCTCGGCTTCGTTTTCGATCATGACCGACCGATCTCTGCCAAGGAACAACAGCTTTGCCCAGTTTCTACGGCGTCTGGTCGACCCGCTGGCCGATCCCAAGCCCCGTCTACCCAGTATCCTGCAACGAGCGGACAACGTCTCCCCTTTGGACTACTCGCTCAAACCGTCAGAGAGTCGTAATCTTCCCGTGCCCAGCGAACTGGCCTCCAGTGTAGATGGATCGGAATCGGAGGGGGATTCATTCTCGACCACCATCCTGATGGAAGATGTGGAATTCGCCGAGCCGTGGGCACTGCCAACGCCTTCGCCCACGTTCGACCTGGTCACGCAAGGTAACACGGCGCAGTTTAGTCGAATACTTGTATGACCGAGACGAAGTAGTCTCTCAGGGGGCAAACGCAGATTACGCTGCAGGGAAATGAATATCGATTCATCGGCGCTTGTTACGCCACTGACTAAGTGGAATTCTCTTTCTAATATTAATGTGTTTGCTGGCTACTTAATTTATTTAAGCAAATACTAACAAGCTAATTATTAAATTCACGGAATTCAAAAAATTAGCGTCTTTTTTATTTGTGCTATATTAATTTGTGCAGTACGCGATTTCGTGTTATTGTTGCTAGATTTACAGGGAATTACGTAAATACGCTGATTTTGTGTTATTTAAATAGCTTTCTTGACAGAACATTGTAGCAACGCGTGGTTTTTAGTTCATGAAAATTTGGGATCAGTCGATAACGACGATGCACTGCCACAGTGGATTTACGACAGAGAATCGTTGACCGTGAAAGAACTCTACCAGCTGTACCGGTATTTCGATGCTAAGGAAAAACAGCAAGAATACAACAGCAAGAAGCCGGCCGTTTGAGGTTGATATAATATTGGTTCTATTGTTGTATTTTCACGGTTTTTTGTACAGTATTCGATTTTGCGTTTTTACGCCATCTTTTTTCAGTGTTTCGGTTATTTTGCTCCGGTGTTTGGATCAAATTTACGATCCGGAAGAGTTAATATATTTGTTCCACTTTCATATGATGTTTTTTTACATCCCGGAAAAGTAATAAATAAATAAAAAAATACTAAAGTAATAAAAATACATAACCAAATTTTGTCTGGCGTGTTTTGATTAAAATTAAATTGGAGTTTTTTAATGAAAAGTAATAAAATAAATAAATATTTCAAAAAGCGTAGATGTTCTTATGGTCCAGCAATGACATCGTCAAAAGAATAAATTTCGTACGTTTAATATAAACCAAAAAAATTTTAAGTAGAAATACATAATCACATCTTTGTTTTGTCGTGACAATAAAATTAAAAAAAATCGATTTTTTGACATAGCATTTGATATATCCTATTTCATCCGTCCTGCATGTATACATCGCAGCGTTTTCTTTAATAGTCTCATAGGTCATAAATTATCGTTAATCCGTTAAAAGAAAAACGACACATACGTACGCAAAATATCGAAATGAACTCCAGGATTCATCGCAAAAATCCAAAACCGTATCACAAAAATTAGGTAAAACTTTATTTGCCATCAGGCCGTCGGCATGCGCGGCCGGCGCAGTGGACACACATCCGAATCGTAATCGGCCCGATCGGTCAGCGCCATGGCCTGCTGGGGCAGGACAAACGCGCTATTGTGCAACGGCCGGGAGTGGACGTGGAAAGAGGTCAGCGGAGCGATCCGCGAATTTGATACGATACTCGGCGGCGGATTGAGCAGCGGAGTGGGATTCACCGTGATGGTCAGGTCGGGCGCCGTAGTACAGGGGCTCCGCTGCGGGGTGATGCAGTGGAAAAGGGAGGCGCAGCTCAGCCGGAACGGCCGGTTCGTCTGGCTCTCGTAGTTCTTGATCACGGCGTAGATTGACGTCACTGCAACATATCAGAATTAGTACTAAACAGTATCAGTTAAACTGCCATGATTATTTACAAATTACACAGCAATATTAACATTATTCCAACTTGAGTTTTTTTTATTTATCCACAAAAATACTTTTATAAATATTTATAAAAAAAATAAATACATTTCTGTTTTATTGTTTTTGCATGTTAATTTTTTCTGAATTGATAATTTGTTTCTGATACCAAATGTTTATGTTTTTACTTCGTCAGTTTATTTCATGCATTTTCGCGATATTTTTTACACCTTTTTAACAGATGGTTATGTAAATAAATGGATACTAAAGGAAGAAAATATTGTGAAAAATTAGAGCAAATGCAAAAAGATCATACTTGATCAAAAATATAGCGACGAACTGATATTTATCTAGTCATATAGTGTGGTAGAAGATTTTCTTTGAGAACCATGTCAAAGACAAAATCCGTCTAAATGAAAATGGCCAAGAATGGAAGCATGCGTAATGATCTGAAGGTCATTAGTCAACAGCTTCGATGTTTTTATGGATGGAAATAATGCTAAGCTGGCGGTATAAGAATGTCGGTAAAAGTGATATTGGAGGCAGTGGGAAAGGGGACGAGAGGCTTGGCCATTTTGCCGGTGACCAGTGGCCACTTTGGTCTGATATGAGACCGCACCGGCATTTTCTCTCCTAATGACTACCGACCAGACAAAACCGAACCGTATAACACTGACCTTAATGACGCGCTGTCTTTAGCGTGCAAGATTAATTGCTTCTTAACGACTTTTTTATGTCCCCT
>JAQGAU010000700.1:0-24795 GCA_034698045.1 Paramacrobiotus richtersi | reverse complement strand
TATTTTATACCCTGTAAGTCAACAACAGGAAACGCTCCGGCGCAAAAGGTCCGAAACGGGAGGATACTAGCCTTAAGCAGGTAGCTGAAGCATCAGCTGGGATAGCGTAAATCGTAATCAGGTCCGAAATGGGAGGAGTCTAGCCTTAAGTGTTCTGATAGAACATAATTATTTCTCCTACTGTTTGATTTCATTATTGTATCATAGCGCAGATTTTCTCCAGGCCAAAACCCTCACTACATTACGCCCGCTAAACCATAAGCGTCCATGTGGAAATCCCGAATCTGGATTTCCGGGCTCCCGGAATTAACTCACCACATCCACTATTTTTCCCATACATAAACACAGAATATAAGCTGATTCGCAAAGAAATTATGATTATCTAACGTTAGGATTTCCAGATAAAAGAAAAGTTACGAATTCTTTTGCGCACATCTGTCGGCTAACCCTTCCCATCGTTTCAGTCGGTTTAATTAATCAGCCGCCGGACGTAGGTTCCATATTATTCAGTCATTTAAGTTCAGCATTTTAGTCAGTGCGAAAACCGTGTTGGGCACACTACATACAACATTCAGTACATACGACGCAATACGAGAAGAAAGTCGGTTTAACTCGCTATTTAGTACTAGAGACATGCTCGGTACCCAACGTTTCCTTTACGACATCTGTTAACATGTAATTCCATCTCCAAAAAGCAAATTGAGAAAAAACCAGAACGGAAATTTATGGGGCTTTGCCCATGACACCACCTTTTATTAATTATCCCGATCCGTGATTCTCTTCATTTAGTCAAAATTACAAGATATTCTCTGCCAAATATTGTATTTCTCATTTCTGCTGTGGAATTCACGTTTTCATGAACACAAATATCTGTTGACGTTGTTTCACTGAAATTTACCGCACCTGTGGTTATTTGTTAATCGCAGCAAGGATATGTTTCTCGAAAGCATAATCAACGGTCCTTAATTAAGTCGCGACGCCCAACGTGGAGCGAATGTGGGACGAACCCCATTGTCCAGCGGACGCCGAGCTGGCAGTAGTGGAGCTGGCAGCACGACAGTACGTTCATCCAACCCAACAAAGTCCTGCGGCGGTGCTAACAAGACGCCGGCCGAAACGCACATTTCCTCAGCTGCCGGACTATTCGTTGGATTCACTATTGCTTGACGCTCTTCGGTGATAAATTTCAAAGGCTGTTTCTTCTTGCCGAACCAGAGAAACAGTTCGTTTACTTCCTCCATTGACAGCAAGCCTGACTAGAAAAAGTATTCGATTTCTTACTATTTCATATCAGTTTACAACTTTTTTGAACAGTATCATAGACAAGCGACAGTTTCTAACAGTACACAGTTCGTATCACCGTATTCTAGATGCACAGACAGAACCGTGATGTTGTTACACTTTGAAAGCTTACTTCTGCGGCGGTAGCAGTTTCTTCTAGTGTCATTAATGGGAACCTAATCAAGCCTAACGCATCGTCCAGTACGAGTCGATAATTTGTGCCGCAGTTTTCGATGCCCTTTTCCATGCATTGATTAACAGCCCACCTAGAAAGTGTCGCTCTATACTGAACGGCAGTTAAAAACTGTACAAGGATATCGCGGTCCTGTGCCCACCCGTTCGAGAGGGATGCGGTGCTAGAGCTGGCAACGGCCAGCTAAACGGTTGACCTTTCAGCTGACGGTGAAAGGTAACGTTTATGGGCTGGGACCTCTTTGTCCACCAAAGCCGCGCGGCCGGAATCCTTGTCTGGCTCAAGCCGGCCGTTCGCTCATGCCGCAAAGGCTATTGCGAAAAACTTGCTTACGAAAATTTTCTGTAAGTGTTTGTGCTTATGTCTAATAAGTGGCCGAGTTTAGTACAGGATACAACCAAATGAGTACTTTGAGTATTGTTTTGTTCAGATTTTCCAGAAACGTAGTAATTTATTTCGAGAAAACAACGCTTCCATAATTTCAAAGTTCTTGACCTGGTTTCAACCGAAACGGCCAACCAGCCGACCCAGCTGGATTAGACGGCTAAGCATCGGCTGACGGCTGGCCGGTTGTGTTGTGTGAGCGCTTATTGTTAGTCGAATAAGACGTTGCCATCTCGAAGCGGTGCATTTGCCACATTTAAGCCATAACACGAAAAGGCGCATCTGACCACCCTCTCATGAACGCGAAGCACAGCACATCAGTCCTCATAACCGAGGTCGTTGTATGCAGCCAGGACTGCACCACTGAACGCGGCAGCTGTCCTATGACCATTCTGTCTATCGAACAGCATCTCGAAGAACAAGAAGGAGGTTATCGACTGCAATCATGCACCGGAGCCTTTGGGACCTGACACTACATACGTACCTTATCGCGGCGTTATACACCTCCATTTCAGTAACATGTAGCGTGTCGCGGCATAGAATCAGTTTTAGAACGGTCAAATCAATCTGCAGAAAGTTGTCGGACTTCAGCACTATGGATCCCTTTGAATCGATCAGTGACATGCAAAGCTGCTGCATCTCTTCCTCAGCGTACTGCTGGGCCTGTTAAAAAAATGGACAAAAGACTAACACTTCACATCTTTTGTGGAACGTTTCGTAGGCTGTCGTTTAAAATTTTTCTAGCGTGCTAGAGCAACTTCTTCTACAACCTGTAGTTTAATATCAATTAAAGTGTCAAACAAAAGAAACTAGTACTGTCCAGATTTTCGAAAAAGCAGCACGCTTGTTATACCGCACGTGTAATGTATGTCATGTAGTGAGGACTTCGACAAGCATGCCAGAGTAACCAGCTACGGCAAGTCTTACCTGGACTAGCCAATAAACACAGTTCTCCACACTGATATTACTTTTCAGGAAATCAAAAGCGGCGATCTTCAGAATGGCGATGCCGTACTTTTTAGCTGCGTATAACGTTGGGAAAGCCGTAGTTGTGTCGAAAGGGCCCATCTGGTCATGGTAGATGTACCTACATGGTAGATGCAAACGACGTGTAAATGAGAAGCGCATCTCCTGAATATCACATGCAAGTCGGTCTTATTGACTACAACCTGCCAGAGCTATACTTCTATGCAAACCTGCCTCAACACAATACGAAAGACTTCAGGATCGATGTCGGTAATAGGTATTGTGTCCCTGGTCTCTGCGATACTCCCGAAGAACATGGTTTCGAATACAGCACTGCCCATCGCTAGCATGCATCTGGAAAAGTATGGACGAAGTTGGTTAATACAGAATTAATGGCCCTTCTACATAGTATTCACGGAACACTGGAAACCGGATGCGCGAGCAGTTCATTCGCATCAAAAGTTTTGAGCAGTATGAACTGATGCCATACCGCCTTTGGTTGGCGATATTCTAATAATTCGGATAAATAAAATCGCCGCGAATAAAACCCAGTAATCGTGAGTGTCTAAACGTAATCACAGGGCACTAGCAAATGTACAGCACAAATCTGTGTGCAAGAGAGCACCAACCTACTTATGCGCCTTTATATTGGTGATACTCCCGTCATCCGAGCGAAACTGAAAAGTGATGTCCGCAAAGGCTTCCGTAGAAAGGGCGTACTTTGCCCTTTCTACAGCAGTTGCTATTTGGCTCTGCCATCCCCACAGATTGTCCTCTGGTGGAGTTCCCTGTACGCTAGACATTCCAGAAACATAAGCGCATGGACTGCCGGGTTCGAACAACGGCACGAAGCTTAAAGCATGATAAGCAGCTGGGAAGAAATCGGAGCGATAGTGTTGCCAAACACAATCGATTTCATTGCGGGGTGCAGCTTCCCAGTTTCGTATGTCGCTCCGCTGAGATACACTGAACTAGAAAAACCCGCTGGTAAAAGCATATAACGGTACTAATAATCATGGTACCTCTAGTCCTTACACATTTTGATTCAACATGGTCATGACAAGGCCGAATGCATGTCAGTATCACAGCTCGATAAGATAGTGAACAGTGCCAGCATAGAAGTACTGCGTGCTTTGCGCGTGAATTAGCTAGCCTATCCCACCGTTGATCGATCGTGCCGGGTATCTACTGGTATACAGTGTTTTACATATGCGCTGATAAAATTTCAATTTGCGTGCGCCAAGCAGTTAAGAAACACGACATTTCCGCATAAAATGAACGTTTAGGGATGTTTTCTGTTAAGGGTTTCGTATTTAAAAGGGACTGCGTTTTAGCAGTGAAATTGTGAAGACAAAAGCATCTAACTTACTGATCCAAAAATTCTAGTCAAAACGATAGGCACCGCTCGCGTAACAAGCGTCCCTCGGATGAGGGGCTAAATAAAGTGATGTTCACGGTGTTTAATTATATATGCAGCACTAATATAACTTTATTCAACAATTTTAACATCGTTGTTAAGGGCAGAGGGACTGATGCCTACACCCTACGACACCTCTTGTTGCGTTGATCCCTTTTTACGGAAAATCTCCTGCTTAGTCACCGTTCCTGTACTCGATTACCTAAACGTCATCTTCTTCTCTACTATACTATTTGCCATCTTCTACTCTATGTGAATCATGAACAATGCAGGATCAATACAGAAGGACGCGGTGTACACCACTATAGGGGTGTGTATACCGCACTGTTTCTTTATCTGGCCAGTCTTTATTATCGCGCTCCTTGTTTCCACGATCCTGGATGACCACACCGCACTGCATGTGGGAATAATTCTGGCCATGATGCGCAAGACCGGTGTTCTTTGAGATATTCGCGGAAACTAGGGAACAAGAAGTGGAACGGACAAAGTACGGCAGTGTAGCAACTCAGGCAAGGGCCTGTGTACCGCTGTATATTGCGTCGTTCGCATGGAGTCGCCGTCAGTACCGTGCATCTTTCCCGGAGAGCTGTTTCCCGAGGAGATGCATAACTCGTCAGTCAGTCTGGTGGATGCGGTTTGCAAGCCGGTGGTTTCGGAGCAATTTGGGACGACGTTTTGGTTTTCGTTGACGGTGCGGGCCTGCTGCATGGGGAGTTAGGCGTTTTTGGGGTTTGCCGGATTGATGTTACCGACAACGGTGTCAATGAACTAACAATATGCTTTATTCATGTCAATGCTTATACTGTACAAAACACACCAGAAAAAATTCCGTACTCACAACAACAAGGAAAAAACCAGTAACAGCAGTTACGTGTTACAAAACAAAAATACATTTCCCAAGTCCTGCCAACCTTTTATATTACACAGGTTCCATTCCCTGACAAAAAATTTTTGCGGATCATCTCGAAATATAGCTCTGGTAGAGCTCGGTAACAAGAGTAATGGGCGGCCCCACGTAACACCAGCATCTCTAGAATACGAACTTTTAGGAGCGGCAAAGAGTATGGTACGTTATTGTGTCGCTATTGCAGACTAACGCAACACATATGAAGACAATATAATATTACACAGTAGGTAGGCACTGTTTGTTTTATAATGAGAACGGCAGTAAGGATATTAAGTTTCGAATGCCGACGTCTCAAGATACCACAAACGAAGAAAACATATATATACAAGTAATGTACCTTGCGCGTCTAAATTGTTGAAGCCAACCTTTAGCGTGTAGTTTCCTGTTCCGACTGAATGAATGGCGATCTCTTCGGCATACGACACAACCGCAAAGCTTACTTTCTGTTGAAAACACAGAATGTTGCCTCAAAGCTTTTGATACTCCAAAACTTCTCGGTGAATCGATCCTGCTTACCGTTATTTCAACCGATAAATAATGGTAACGCTACTGCGCAGCTCAATTCGGTTATAGGTAATTCGTTTTATTTAGGAAATCGCTAAATTCTGTGCGTCAATAAATAAACAATAAGTTGTACGAAGTTTCGGAGATTTATAGTACGATTTTTTTTGTCGTATGCCAAAAGAAGTCGTATCATACAAACTTGTTGTACTGGGCGTCGTGGTGTACGTAGTGTAAACAGCACAGTGTTACTTTGTGGAAAAAAAGTGCACAACGTAGCACAGTGATGTACTGAGTACTGGCACCTTATTTTGTGAAAATGCGAAATGGCAGAGTCTCAGCAGATTGGTGTATTGAGCGCTGATACCTAATTTTGTGAAAATGTGAAAATGCAAAGTCACAGCATATCACAGTGGTGTATTAAGCGCGGATACCTAATTTTGTGAAAATGTGAAAATGCAAAGTCACAGCATATCACAGTGGTGTATTAAGCGCGGATACCTAATTTTGTGAAAATGTGAAAATGCAAAGTCACAGCATATCACAGTGGTGTATTGAGCGCAGATACCTAATTTTGTGAAAATGTGAAAACGCAAAGTCACAGCATATCACAGTGGTGTATTGAGCGCGGATACCTAATTTTGTGAAAATGTGAAAACGCAAAGTCATAGCGTTAAGACTGTTGCAAACTGTCATGTCTGTCATGCTCACATTATTTTGAACACTAAATTTTGAACACATTATTTAGTCTCTTTAATTTAAGCCAGAACTAGTGCTGTAAGTGTGTTACGTTTAGTTTACTTATTTACTTATATGTTTGAGTTGAGTTTATGAATTACATGATTCAAAAATTAATTACGTTATAAGTGGCACGTTATAAACAACGTTGCGCTACACCGAGTGGGTAATGCGGTATGTACGTAAGTATGTACTTAAGTATGTACATCTAGTATGTACTTAAGTAATGTGGCCAATCTGACGTTATTCACCATCACTTCCAGTTATCGCAAAGAAATCTTCACTGCTTTTGAAGATAGGGCACGATTAGCTTCGCGTCGGTTATTAAGTAAGTACATATTTGGATGTTTTGTTATAAATAGTATCTATCTATTTATGATTATTTGCACTAATCATAGCTCGTAGGACGCAGAGCCTGCAATATGTAAACAAAAGCATTCGATCATAAAAGATGTCTCATGCCAGGTAGTCCAGATATGCAGTTTGTGGCAGACTACTGCGAAGTTACAGAAGTAGAATAAACACCGTTACTCTTTACAGAAGTATATAATTACCAGACCATTTACTCCAGGGCTGATTCCATCCGTCGCCGTGTATTACCTTCGTTTGAGATTGAGTTATCAGTAGCCAAGCCAACAAGTGGCACTCAAGGGCTACTGGATCAGACACCGGTTTCGTTCTTTTATTTCTTGCTACATAATCTCGTTACAGTATTCCGCCATTGCCATATCGACGGAAACATGACGTCTTGCTTATGTCCAAACAAGGCGGTATGTACAGGGAATATGTGAACCAGATGTTAATCTTTTCGTAACTAATTTAATTTCGCAATCGTCGCGCCTCGGAAGCGTCATCCATCGGCAGAAGATGCACAGCCCGGTACCACGGGGCCCAACACGGGATTGGTTATCCTGGCCGTCCTCCTTGCCATCGGCGTCTTCTCCATGGTCATCTACATTAGCCGACAGGCGAAGGTGTAGCGGTATCTTAACTCGCACCGGAAGTACTTTCTGCCTTATTTCTGTTTAAGTAGAGGACCTAATGATTAAAATAAACACCAGATGATTTGTCGTCGCGTACTGCTGCCTTTTTAACCTGAGATGAAGCGAGTGCTTACGCTTCTATATACGAAACTTGATCGTCGTTCCACTTTTCCATACATCTTAGAAGTACAACTACAAAGGGACTTTCGGTATATTTGAAAAGTCAGACTTTGGCAATGAATGCACATGTTGCTTGCCGCATTCTGGGAACATTGGCAAGTGTTTTAGTCTAGCCTCTTCCGCTTTACCGTGTGTTTGGTGCTATGTGTTTGTTGAATTTCAGAGCGATCTGGCCGTCACCTAATATCTGGTAGAATGATCCAGCGTGCTGTCAAGCAGCGCATGCTGTACTACAATACTGGAGCTAAGCGTTATCGTTGTGAGGTTGTGAGGCGCTCTCGTACAGACTAAACAGGTGACAGGTCCACAAGTATCTTCGCATAAGCTGCATAACCAACAGTTCACAGCTACGAAAGAATTATGCACAATTTCATTTCAAGATTAGGCAGAGTTAATGTATCAGACTAAGGATAACATCGAAGTCCCACATCGAAGTGCAAAGCATGAGACAGCAACGTTTTAGCAGTCGCCTAAGTAGACAAGAAACACGGCACGGTAATATAATTCGTGCAAAAACATTAACTAATAAGTAATCAATCTCAAGCGGTAGACAAAGTAACGGGTAGGTTACCGCTTGCCAATATTGTAATAGCAAACGCTAGTAGAAATGGTAATATATTAATGATTCAACGATTAGGTACGTTAGAATATGCGAATTACCGAAGCCTTAATTTTCACTGCTGTTACCGCTGTGTGCTGGACTATGCATGGCCAGTGCATTCGGTTTACGCTTCTTTGCAGCTGTTGCGGCAGATGTGATGGCATCACTTTCATCTTCTGAACTCTCTCTGTCGCTGATGATTTCGTCATTGTTTACGGTTTCTTTGAAAGGGTCGTTTCTTTCCAGAATTCGCGTGATCAGTCCAAGATGACCGTTTTGTGATGCGCGTATGTTGTACGAAGCATTGTAGGCTTCGTCGTAGTCTGGCAGCATTAAACCATGGCCAGCTAAAGCTGCGATCAAATTGTCTCCTGGAGGAGACTTGAAGTAAACGTCGGTTACAATGGTATTTGAGTGCTTGGTCTTCTTGTATTTGACTTCTTTAAACTCTCCCAACCCGCCTTTCTCCAGAGCTTTCGCTACCTTCGCAAACACTTTTGGATCAGCAAACGGGAATTTGTTTCGGTGCCGAGTTGCTTCTGAAACCAGCTGAGGAATAAGAAGTTTTCCAGGGATGAGTAACATCTCGGCCTCTTGCGTAGTTGCAGCGTTTTCATTCGAAAATAGCTGCAGCACTTTGTTGCTTGTTTTGACGTAACTGATTGCTCTTTCCATGGTGCGTACCGGAATGTAAGGCGGGATATCTATCATTCCCGTGGCTTTGTAACTGATCAACGCATTCTCAAGGACGTGGAATACCAAAGTGACCTTTAGAATCATCTCTTCTTCTTTTGATGACGAAGGAGGGCTGTATCCCAGATTCTTATCAAGAATGTTTTCCCTGCGACGTTTCTTCAGTTCGCTGATCTCTTCCGATAAGGCCAAATAGCGTTCCAGCGCATCGGGCGATAGATAAATGTTATGAAGATCCACTTGCTCCCGACAAAACTGATAGAGTGCCATAAAGGTCGCTTCGACATCGAACGGGGCTTCGGTTTTGTTCAGCTTGTGGTTCAGATTTGTGCGGGCGTCGGGTGTGTCGTCGGCAACAACAGAGAACAGCCATCTTTCCTACAATGCAGTGGTAAGAATAGCGGACTGTGGTTTATCATTGAGAAGTAGCTACCTTAAGTTTACGTTATGCAAAGTTATAATATGTTTATATTATGTTTGCGTTATGTAATGTTTGTTTACGAAGTTTTTTTCCTTGTTAAATGGTTAAATAACCAATAGTAGCAACCCCAACCGCAGCGGCTCTGTCTTTCGCGCCAAGATACAGTAAGTTTACATGCTTAGCAGTTGTGCGCCAATTCCAACATGGCAAAAGTGAAACAAAATCAGCACTCAATCGGCCAGATTCTCTGTCCCACCTGCTAATCACGTGAACCTGGGCCTTCTGTTATACTTGCATAATTGCCTGTTGTACAGTGATACCTCTACCGTCCTATGCCAAAAGATGTGGGACGTGAGGTTTTTCTTCTAATTTAGTCTGAATTGCAAACGCCAGTTAACCGCCGAAACTACTACACATTAAGTTTGCAGATGTACCGAGTATATGCACATAACTCTTTGCAAACGAGATTGAAATCTGCGAAGTAGCCTGTCATCCGTCTGGACTACCAGCTAGCCTGTTCGTCAGCCAGAACAATAACGTCAACGTACACTAGTCTAAGTAATCGGGATTAAGTGTGTCCTACCGAAACCTTTTGAACTTCCTACAACCGTAAATAACTACTACATGATCATCCGGTATACCAGAACCAACGTTACGACGAGAATCGCTACTACTGATCGGTTATTTGCTGATAGTGCATCATTATATAATAATGTACCTTCAACCCTTCGCCGCCTTTCCAAGTTCGAATCATATTGGCAATCGTTGGTGGGTGAATAGCTCCGAATAAAGTTATGCAAGAATCTGGAAGATCGAAGCTTGCTGCTTTCGTATACTTGATGGAAATACGGCCTCCGCTCCAACCGTTGTTGATGAACCCAATTGATTCGTCTCCTCCAGGACCACTTGTCAGCTCGGTAAGGACACGGTTGAACTTGTCCCCAATAATCGAACATTTTCCTTCAGTCTCCTTAATCAAATTTCTAAAGCCTATGCAAAGAAACAGTCCTGAGAGAAAGGCCAGTCTTGTTCAAACGATAATTTTGTTGCTATTGAAAACGCATAAATGACTTTTTTTGAAAATGTTGTTAACGCCTAGCATGCTTACTTGAATTGTTGGCAGGACGGTCATAAAACTTTCTCTGTGTCAGCGATCCGATTGTAGTAAGAGGCTGTGTACAGAATTTATCGATAGCCGGTGACTTTCCGCTACCTGGGCTGCCAATGTTAAGCATCATCAATGCAGGAGTAACATGGTGAGTGAGTTCTTCGTGCGTCTTCAAAACGACGTGCCCAGCACAAACAGTTGCAGTTGTGGCCATCAGAGACATCAGGACGGAGCTTTCCTTTGTTCGGTATTCGTCCGCAAACCACTTTAGTGCCGAGGCAATTTCTGGACAAACCAAATCTGGACAGTAATGAGATGCGGCGCGGACTGCTCGCAAATGCATCTTTTCGGATACTTCGAACGGCACGAGTGGGGCGCCCGATTTGCTTGTTGTCCGAAACATGTTGCGCAGCTCGATACTTTTGTAATATAGACAAAAATACTATAGGGAAACCTTCAAAACTTCACCTGCGAAAAATGCGAGTCGGTCTCTTCAGCGCGGTTATTTTGGTAAAGGTTAACAATTGGCGCTACAGTGAGCTAGCATTGCGGGTGTACTCTCGGCTACGCTCTAATCAGAACGTGAGTCGCTCCAACTGAATCGAATCGGCGAGTTAAATGTCAGCCGTACGTTTTATGCTTTGTAGAAGTTATGTGAAGCTATATAGCTGTCAGCATCACTAGGCAACTGTCGTGATATATTGTTTCGAACTCGATCTTTATAACTGCATGCCGATGCAGTTTCGCTAAATGCTTGTGCAGAGAAAGTACAGAAGCGGGATGTGTTTATTACTGTAACGTGGTATGTACGCACACATGTACACACGCAATTAGAAGCGGAATTAGTTTTGACTGTTGACCATTTGTGTTTAATTTATTTTCAATACTTTCATTTGGTGCCAAAAAACAATTTGATGCAATGGTAGATAGATTCAGCAGTGGCAGTAATAAGTGTTGTTTTTGTTTTCGGGCATGCGCAGTACAACGTGAACTGCAGCACAACTGAAAACATCCTGAACGGTACATGTGCATAATAAGTTATTATAAGTGCTTATAGGTGCAGAAGTCATAATAATGTGAAAAATGTTATAAAAATGATGTTAGTTTGCTAACGGTACTCTGCTATACTCTGCTTCGCTGCTTCATTTTCGGTTTCATCAGTATATTAAGCTGTGATCTGCTTTCTCAAGTTGTACTCATCTAGTTGCACTCTTCTAATGCAAACCTATTGAACAGACGAAAACGTTAACCCTAACCGTCTTTCCTAAGACGAGTATTCCGTTGCGACATACAGAACTGAAGAATAGCGGCCTTGTTTTCTCGGCTTTCTCGTTCAAAGTATATTCCCGAGGTATTACCGTATCATGCAGAAGGAAATCACTATCGGCGCTGCTTTTCACCACTGTTTACCATAGGAACCTATTTTCGCACCCCGTTCCCTATAGACACCCACTTTTAAATAAGTAATTAATGTTTATAGATCGGCTTTCGTAAATATGTCTGGTTAAGCGTATTGCCGCTTTAATCGCTCTAAAGAACGTCTTCGCGACGTTGTTGGTGTTGTTCCCTAGTAGCCGGAAACTATGGCAGTAGGTTAAATTCTACATCCTTTTTGAACTTCAGACCTTATAATCTGAATGCCCTTTCGGCAAACATCCGGAGCGTCATACAACAAACATCTGGGTACTCTCTTTCTGCAAATGCTGGCAGTTGGCGTCAAAATCTTTGAATTTTTCATGTCCGTCCTTTGGATTTTGATCGGCATCCATTCTTGGATGCGTTAAGTCAGAGTCTTCACAAGCGCTCTGCTGTACGTCGTTCTTAGGTCTGTCTGGAATGTACCACAGAGTTGTTTACTACAGGAGATGGCGAGTGCTGATTTTATTCATTATATAACAAAGTAGCGGACATCACATAATATGGGGATATGTTCAGTACTAGTTTAGTGCAGATATTCATGAAGGTCACCATTTTATTACGATACAACCACGGCAGCAGTGATACACGTTTTAGTTATCCGTAATTTACTGTTTTTGCTTTTTACTGTAATTTTTGTTTTGAACTGATGCACACCAGTGCAGTACATATACTCTTTACATAGTTACTTAACAACACACAATAACGTGAGTTACGCATTTGCAGGAGTACTGTTCTTCAGCACGCTGCTCTTTGGTTTAACATATTAAGAAAATGCAGTTATTTTCTTGGCGGCAGCCATTTCGCCTTCACCACGGTGATTTCTGCCGAGTACCACATCAGTCCCAGTATTCTGGGTAACAGAGCCGACCCGAACAACATGTAAACTGTTTTCTCAAAGACAAGCAGAAAGACAAGTACAAAATGCATTCTTTTATTACTGCCATTTATAATCCTTTGTATTAACACAAAATTGCAGTAAATGAGGAAAATGGAACAACATGCTCACGATATCAGTGCACTACTTGACAAACTCTTTATAAAAATTTAGAACAAAATAGTATCGAAATCAAATAAAACAATTGCAAAGAAAATACTGATACAATTAAGTTCCAAATGCTGATACTGATGAATGTGACAATTATGGTGCGTTTCTAAAGCTAGTCATAAGTACATTGGTATTTGCAACCTTTTGACCAACCATATCGTTCAGATCGGCAAGGCACCAAGATCTTTTGACTGTACTTGGTCAAATACTACATCACGCCTTGGTGCTGCATTTGACCGTTTTTGATCGGCATGCTCTACGGGTATTTGCTGTCCAAATATAAGGATCGGCTGATTAAAATATAGCAGATGACAGCCTTTTGTATTCGGATCGTAGCGGCCCTGTGTGCCACGGCGATGCTGTATGGATTGTGGCATGTTAATCAGGGAGAGGAGGCGCTGGATCTTCCGGCAGTGGTTGTGTACAATACTCTGCACCGGAATGTCTGGGGGTTGTATGTGTAAGGTAGTTTTTAGTCTGTGTGCAGGGTTATGCAGGTTGAGGTGACGACATATTGACCGCAAAAGGATTAACGTTTATGGAAAATGAGCATAGTTATTGTTCTAACGGAAACTATTGTTATAATGTTATTTCTGTTAATGGTTTTGTTATTGGTTCTGGATTATTGCGGATCTGCAGTTTATATGTGACTTTACAGCACACTGTATTTTTCTATACAAAACGGGATTTATCGCCATTCCCGTGAACAGAAATTCGTGCAAACGTCAACATAAATAACAAGAAAAATTCCACATAAACCGTACAAATACTAACTACGAACGAAATCGATTCTATTCGCGTAAATAGGCGTAACAGAATTACCCAAATTAAGGGAAAATGTTACGAACACAAAAGGAAACTGACACGTAGTGAACTGATATATACACGACAGTAGAATATAACTAAGACTGCTGTTTGGCTTGTGAGAGGTGTTGCTTGAAGCCGAAATTTTCACTCAGATACGCTTCGGTTTCATTACCGTGACCGTGGTCTGGTTTTGGATAATTTCCAGTTTCACATTCGATGTATACTTGGCATCGTACGTTGGATCTGCCTTTACAATCCCCGGATTCTTGATTGTCAGCATAGCGCCTTCTTTGATTAAAGATGTGTAGCGTTCGGGGTGTTCCCAGATGCGTCCCGCAATCGTCCCAGTGTTATCTTGAGCGCCAAACAGCAAGAACTCGCCAGGCTTCTCCTTGAAGGAGCGTAAACTAGCTGAGATGATTTTGACGTTCAACTCAACCCTGTCAAAACATGCAGCTTTCGTTTCCATTACATTCAACGCTAAAAACTTAACAGTCTGGAATTAAAATCCCTTACATGCGGCTATCCAACTGCAGATCATAGATGTCCACTGCAGTGGTGCTACCGGCAACGTTCTTTGGCTTTTTCTTTGCGCTAATAATTTCGGGGAAATTCTCGAAGTTTTTCGCCATATAATTGCGAAGATTGCATCGCAATTTCTCGACAGCGAATTGCTCGATCACGATCCTTTCCCTGTACCAATCGCCGAATTAAAAAATGTCCCATACATATAAACATAATTAAACATAAATGACCTACATTACAAAACCTGTTTTCGATATTTATTTTCATTTATCAACGGTTTTTTAGCACGTTAGATTTGCGATACAGTTTCGCAGTTCAAAATGCAGATTTCTGTAATAAGCGTATGTATTTAATATGTCATTTTGAATAGATGAATTAAAAGCGCGACATTCGATAGAGGCATTATGCAATTATACGTACGCTCCTTCGGTCTTGTAATTTTGAAACTGGCTGATCATCAACAGCGCCGGAAGCTCAAGTTTTTCGGCTTTCTTATGTAACTTCTTGACGCATTCCAGACCTGTTGGAATAGATTTATCACAATCAAATACACAGTTGAGAACATATGACCACATACTTTGAGTAGAATGTCCCTTGTCACGCCCAAAGAAATGCCAAAAATTATTGACCAGTTTACGGTTTGTGATAATAACCGGAAATGTATCCGTCGTTGTCCCGTTGATTACATCCTGTAACACAAAATCCAGGTTAAAAGCCGATTCTATTTTCGTTTGTTTGCCACCGTAATAAGCGGTTCGCACGTAAATATGTGACTAGAAAAGCTGCGAAAACAACAGTGACCATACACGGTACTGAAAGTACCGAACGTAAAGACGAAATCACATCAACACCGTAAATGTTTGTACGACCACGTTAGCCACCCAACCGGTTGGCATTACCACTTAGAGAAGAAGATACAACATCACCAACGGTACCGAGCGAACGAAGGCAGATGACCTTTATCAAATGCATCATACACCACAAGTTCCCTGGAGTGACAGAGATTTATTCACTAGAAAACTTGCGTTTCGCCGGTAATTTTCTACGGACGATGATTTTCAACTACACGCTCGGCCTGCTACCGCTTAGGAAACATGTTACGGTTGTTGCGGGCGCCCCAGTTCCTACCGAAAAGAACCAGATCCCAACTCAGGTAATTCGATGATTTTTAAAACGGTAACACAAGTAGCACTGTAGCTGAAGTTACAACTTGTTCCTTAATGGATATTGTGTGTCTCTGGGAAGGGTTTAACACATTTAAAATGAAATTGATTTCGTCCACCAGCGCTACTTCGACGAAATGCGGCATCTGTTTGACACTCATAAAGAACTCTACGGCTGCTCCAGCGCCAAGCTTTCATACGTTGATTGACCAGGCAGGATTCGATCCTGCTGTGGATGTGCACGCAAGCAGGATTCGTCTCGCACGCGCCACGCATGGGGGAATTATTTAATTAACCTACGTTAGCGGAAGACCCAGGAGTAACGAGGCCAGACTAAGGAGCCCACAAACCGCCACAACGCCGAGAATGCTGCGAAATATTTACCTGACAGAGGCGAAACCGAAAATGTTCATACGGATGTCCACGTTAACACCAGTACACCGGTATACTGGTGCATCACAGACGTAACTTCGCTGAACGTTGCCACCCAGAACTAAGGCTACCACTCGAGGATCGCCGGTGACAACAACCCCACCGCAAAACGTGCGTTTGAGTGTGTAATCATCTATTAGATTTACTGTACAAATGATACAACCACCGGATCACATCTGTCCCGCTGAACAATGCACATGTACATAAAAACGTGGATAGCGGACAGTTCCAGAATCTGACCTCCTCTTGTGTTCACTAAGCAAAAAAACGAACCCAATCTACCCTATTAACACCCAAACATGCCTCCGTATCTCTCCAACCACCAATTAACCGCCCATCCGGCAGATCGCCGAACTTCCTAAATAACTGTTCGATACGTGCAGCAGCAAACTATCTCAAACAGTTAATGTGTTGATCGTTTTTTTTATAAATAAAATGTAACATGTCTTTAACTAACGTTGTGAAATTCTGTTAAATCTTTTTATTATCGATAGTTATAATTTTTGACAAAATATGCGCAGCTTAGGTTATCAAATTGGTAAAAGGGAAGATATCAGCCACATAGTTACCTGCAGGATCGGGTCGCTGAATAGTTTATCCAACTTGGCAGATTCTTCGGTTTCGATGTTTACGGACACATGGTCCGGGCTTATCCGCAAAACTTTTGCCACAGATGGTCCTGAAACGGCTTCCGGACTGCTCTCACGATCAGGCGAAACGCTATCTGCCAGCTGAACAGTCTTCTGCATTTTAGACGCAGCTGGCTGTGAAGTGCTTGCACGTTTTACAGCTTGACCTTTCACCATTTCTGCAGACAAGTTAGAACAGAAAAGAATGATAAGAAAAACGTCAACGAAACGGATACAAATCAAGTCGATCGAGTGGTTTGTTCGAATGTTAATACCGAAATCAAGCATCTGTTACGCTAGTCCAGTTTGCTGGTGAACCAGAGTTCTCGGTTGCTAAGCGAAGAGACTGACATGTATAGTAATTTTAAATAATGCAGTCGTGTTGCCAAGCGCCTGTTACAGCAGAAATCGGTCCCAAGCCAGCTGCTGTTACAGTTTTCGAAAATTACAGACACAGAATACACTGCAAAATACATGCAATACAAAATGCCAAACCATACTGATATGAAACAATCCTTTATGAATGCGGTTTTACTTTGTATATTATTTTTCAAATTTTTTGTATTTTATTTGTTTGATCTAGCATTGAATAAGAGCGAGCAGATGTTAACGTTAAACAAAGAAACTGGAATAATATAACAAGTAGAACTAATATAAAACTTCGCTCACAGGGTACGTATACGGTACACGCACTTTACAATGTAAATACAATACATAAGCAGAAGTACACCAGCTGAAATCTTTTGTCTATTGTTATCTATAGCGAGCCACCAATATTTTCAAAAAACTACTTCCGCAATCACATTACATTATAGTAAACACTGGATGCCACATTAAACAGAAACTAAAAGTACTGCATATTTGACCAAATTTTTATATTTTCTGCTACATTATTACCCTTTAGTTTGGCTCCACAAAATATGTTTTGCAGGAAACCCATCTCGGTATTTGAAATTTCTGCAGTCTTCCACGTACGTTCTCGTTTGCACATCTCCGAATGACAGCGCTGTTGCAACATTTTTGTTCCGGGGAAGTACACGTAATACACATGGTTAGATGTATGCTTACGTTTTGCAACGTGACAGTTTTTCATTTCGTACCCGGTGATTACCAAGCTTTTTCCTATAGCTTTTGTATCTAATCTTCCTTGATAATAGTGACCGAAAGTTCGTGAAAGAATTGCAGCTATTCCACCCAAGTTTTGGTTAACGATTAGTACTGGACACGCATACTGTTTTGCACGCGCGCATTCGGAAACCACGCCGATCAACGAAACGCTCCTGAGTTTGTGATCACTCATATGTTCTTTCTGATTAATGGCCGTTGCACAAAATGTTTCAAATTCGGAGAGGTGCGAGAAGCTTTCGGAAGTAAGCTTGTGCATCTGGAGTGGCACATTCGATCCAAATTTTGAGCATTTCAACATCCGGAACTGTTGATTGTTTTTGTAAGGAACTAGGTCGAACACGTTTTTTGATGCATATCTTTTCCAGTGTAAATAGGCATTTCCAACACTTTTTGCCGTCTCATGAAGGTTTTCAATGCAGTCGAAGCGCATCTCTGGAATGATAACATGAAAACTCCATTTCCCGTCCCGACATCCATCCAAGACAATAACATCTGTGACCTCAAGCTCTGATTTAATGTGCCCCACAACGTCAAACGCAAACTCATCGACCGTTAAAGTAATGACCGACTGATGCTGCAGTTCTATGTCGAAATACAACCTTTTCCAGTAGTCTGGTAGCAGTATTTCATAAATATGTGCTCGGTGGCGATTCTTGCATATCCATTCGAAAATTTCCTCAAGATTACATACAATGAACAAGCGAGCTCCAGATGCAGATATTTCCAAAGCAAAAAGCCGTTCTCGAACATGAGATGTGAAATCAAGTGCTGTCTTCAGAGACTGAAATGTTTTCATCATGTCAGAAGAAATTTTGGAAGATAGAGGTACTGAAGAACAAAACGCTGAAAACAGTACTGTGGGTTTGTATTTTTCTTAGCAACCGTTACCCTTTGACTACATCATATCATGGTTGTGATCTGTGCGTCTAATCTCGGCTGTCCTTTTTATATGAATAAAATGCAACTTACGCCGAGCATGTGATCTCATTACATTGAGTAGCAGTTTCCAGGATAACCTGTTCCTACGGGTCAAGTGAGGCAACACCATACGTTTAACGACCCACCGCCATCCAGTAAAGCGCACAGTGTACTTGGGGTAAATAACCCGATTTTACACGCATTGATTGTCTTCTTATAGCGCTCGATAGATGCTGTATACAGAATCCAAGCCGGTACATATTGTTTGATACCATCGAGTTCGGTACTTTCGCCAATCTTTCTGACCTGCTCACGTTTTGATTAAATGTTGCTGTTTCCGAACATACGAGGGAGGAGAGAAAGACGACAGTACTGCTACATCGACAGTACTGTGAAGCGCAGTTTGACTGGCTGGACAAAAATCCTGACTTGCAAACGGCTCGCGGTATCGGACACGTCGCTTAGAGGGGCAGCCTTGACAGACGTGAAGAGCTCTGTTAACGCTTTAGACCTGCATGTTCGCGCTCGTCAGACAGATTTTTCGCTTTTAACGTGGGTCCTTACACCATTGAGAAATGTAGTGGCCGGCCGCCGAACAACGGTCAACAGCGGTTCATACGGGAATCTGACTGCGCTTTTCTTGAGCCCCGTGACAGATCTGGCACTCATAAGCTGACTCAAAGAGTTCGACCATGGTGACAATTCTTTGTTCAATATCAGCGACACTGCAGAAGCGTAAGCGATCACTTCAACTAGGTTCTTGAAATGACGCAATCTTGCATCATAAGATATTCGTAACGGGTTCGCACCAGATCGCCGTCTGCGTATTGTTGTCATGCACAGATCCTTAGTTACATACTTCCCGCTTTCCATTGTATTTGTGTCTTAATGTTTCCCGATCTAGAATCAGTCAATTTCTCGCCTGGTTCAGAATTCAAAACCCTATTTAACGGAAAAAACACCAAACAGTTTCGGAGCCACAATGCGTTCACCACAAAATAAAAGATACTCCAAAACACGTGCAGCCAATAAAAACCACCTCATGGACATCCTTTTGAAAAACAACGTACCGTTAGACTTGTTTTGACCTCTTGTTAAATGTCTTGTGCCGACAGCCTTCGTTTGGTCGTCCTTTGGGTTTCTTGGCATTGTACTGACGCAGCTGCAATTCTGAACTCTCTGGTTTTTCGGTACTGATTACGGTCGTCAGTTTTGGAACAATGCCACTTGCTAGGTTGTCATGAATGCAGGTGAACAAATCCATTACGTCACTGAACTGCTTGCCGCCGAACTGCGCTGCTTTAGAGGCCATAAGCGTACATCTTTTTAGCTTTGGAAAATCTCGCACCCAGATTTAACGGCCGGTCCGCGGTTGTCCGTTTATAGTTTACTGAATCAAACAATTCTTCATCAGTTTTGCCGCTGACTGCTTCATCCACAAACGCTGGCACAACGGTAAAGTCTAATGATTCCCCACGACGCCATTTAGCAATTACGTCATCCACACAAAATTCTTCCAGCCCCAAGCTCTTCCGTACCCAGTATATGTGTCGACAAGGAATACCGAAGGAACAGTTGACATAACAGCTGCATGAAAACTTATTAAAAGTGCGAATAACATCATATGTTCGGAAGCTCTGTGTCCCTAAGGTCACATTTCCCACGCCCCACTCATTCGCGGCAACTTGAGACGTTTCGTAAATCTCTTTACACAATAGCGAAAACTGTTTTTGAACAATAAGTGCTGCTACTTTAGTCAGGGATTTCCCAACAACATCAGCAATTTTCGGGTTTGGAAACCGATGAAGTACCAATGTCTTTGCTTTGTTAACATAGTCGTTGAACTTTGATATATTCGATTTGTATGCCACAAGGCCCATAATTATTTCGACGCAGTCTTTTAGGTGGTACCTACTCCAAATCGAACGTCCAGACTGGCGAAAAGCCGACTTAACCATGAGTAACCAACGCTCAATTCGATTTATTGTCCGATTACCTCTTGTTGGTAGATGCTTTTGAAAGGCAAACGCCCACATTGTGCGAATTTTGCGCCAATTATTGTTGTAATATTCTTGCAGTTTCGCAGGCAGGCACCTTAATAAAGCCAACTCTTCCCTTTCGAAATCGCTCGGGGTCGATGCATGTAGTACCTTCTTAAACTGAGCAAGTGCTTCGGATTTCTCTTCTTTCTCCATTCTTTGATTTGCGATCTTTGCCTTCCAGGTTTTCATGGTATGAAAAGCGCAGAGCAAGATTTCCGACTTCGGGAAGGTTTCCTTTAACACGTTTATCTGCGTAAAATCCTTATCCACGAAGATACATCGATTACGTTCTAACGCTTCATTGTTTTCTTTTCGAAATATTTCGAACATAGTTTTCAGCGTATTCTTCTTTTCGTTCGCCAAAAATGCAAGTAGCACAGGCTGGCCAAAACCGTTTTCATCCTCGACAACAACACTAAATAAAAACAACCATATTAACTATAAACGTTAACGGCAAACTGCCTAGCAAACAACGTTTAGCTCGGCCACCTTTGCAGTCGGCGCTTTCTTTGCAGTATACCACTTTTCCTCAGGCTTACCGTCAACACTTTAACTATATAAAACGTTTGTAAATCACTGAATTATAGAAACTTTTAATGTTAATGTGAGCTTATGTAGCGAATGCATTCTCTGTACTATGCATGGAGACCACTGCCTATCACACACAGTACTGGACAAATACTGCTGTTTGACCATTGACCTACTGCGTCCCATGACTATATAACGGTAGTATTGCAATACTGTGTGTGGTATGCAGTGGTCTCCACTGTAAACAGTATGTATGCGCTACGGAAACTCATATTATCTATGGAAGTCTCTATCATTCGTGTGGTTTATAAATTTTTTATAAAGTTTAAGTAATGACGACAAACCTCCAGAAAGACGGCAAAAGAGAACGGCATAAGCGTCAGAATAACACGGCATAAACAAACTAAACGGCAAAAGCAAGAATGGCCGTGCCACTACATTTGCTGCACTTTTCTTGTTAATTGTGACGCAGCTAATACTTACATCTGTGCTACTACTAACATCTAAATCATACTGCAATTAAGTACAGACTCTTGTTAACTTCAACTTTTACCTGTACAAACAGAAGTTTTCGCAGTTCAGTCGGTAAGTGCTATCCAAAAATAACGTTTCGCCATGAGTCTGTAGCGTCTTTTTCATTTGTGCGGTTTGAATGTACAGCATTTCCAAAACTGGGCGTCCGCTACGATCTGGTTTCTTTGATAGATATATGTCCGCATCATCATGTTCTGCCAACAACTGCTGCAAATAATCCTCTAAAATTTGACCTTCACCTCTACCATTCTTTTCGGCAGCTTTGAGAAGCGATGCATATTTATGAACATCTTTTGTAGTCACAACTCCCTTGATGCCGGATGCTGCACGATTCTCGTTAACCTTTTCGCATATCTTCGCCCGTGGCACACCAGTTTTCATAAATGTCTGAACTAAAGACTTTTCCTTCTCCAAAATTCTTCGATTTTCAGGATAAAATCGAAATATCGAATCGTCGACCTTGTGGTTGTGGTCGGCAAGTACTGGGACTGACGAAACAGTAACACCTTCGTCACAAAGCTGAAACTTAATACGTGCAGAACAACCTAGTTTCACTGAAGTCTGGTTCGGGCGATCACGTACAACGTATTCTTTGCGATGCTTCCTCGGTCTCCCGTAGTGTTTACAAAACAACGTCATGGAACGATAAACATGAGAAGCTGCTTGATGATGCCCAGGAGGCAACTTTGGATGCCCTTTGACGGTGACAAATATTTGATTCGTCGCCTGCTCATACTTTCTTAAAGCACACAACGCTTCCTCGTAAGAATTAAACGTGTCACCGACCGCAAGCATGCTTAAATCAAAAAAACGTTCTATGTCAAAAAAATGATGCATCCAGTAAAATTTTATAAATATAATCGACACGAAATCCGATACTCAGACCCAGAAGCTATCGCTCTCGGTTTGCTTTCCCAGCCACCAATTGCTAGGGAACATGAGAATATGCTAGGAAATAGAGAATATGCATCACGAAAGCCCTACACCTAGTACCCAACCCAACATTAACAAAATTCGTCAGAAAGATGATTCAAAAATCACTTGATAAAGTAATTATAAAAATAATACAATAGCCTGAAATAATTACGAAGCGCCCCCCAACCCCCAGGGGGGGCTTTTTTATTCCAAAAAGGTATAAAAAAAACGTACATCTGTACGAATCTGCTAACCGCTACTGCTTGTTTACTGTTTGCGTTGTTACTAAGTGTCATAATTCGAACACGGATTGGGCTGCGCAGTAGCACTTCGATAAATAATAGACCCTGCCCACGAGAACCGGAATCGGCTTGGCGAACATGCATTTCTGGATTTCTATTGGTTGGGAGTTTTCGTCGAAAACCCATGAATTCTCAAAAGGTTTGCCATCATCGATCTGGCTATAAATCCTTGCGACGACTTTGCACGTATTGAAGGGATCTTTAACAGGTATCATGGCAAATCCCGTCAGATTCACTGGCATATCCGTGTGGATAACCTGGTAGCATAATGTTTCTGAAGGCGTGTTTAGAACCAGTGCGCAGTCGGTTTCAAGTCAGGTGACACTGCCATACAAATCGAGTCTAATTTAACTGCAAACTATCTTGTAATGTTCCACTACGTAGTAGGCAGATGGTCAGCAAGAAAAAACTAAAATATCCATGACCTCAGTCAACGCAGAGTAACGATAAAAGATCAGTTAGAGGCCTTGATAACCGAACTTCATGGTGGGGCTCGTTACTAGCGCAGGACTTGGTGTGGCTGTAGCGCACTGATTCCACGCACGCCTTGTGCACACATACAGTACATGCACCGAGTGCTAATTTCATCCGTTTACCTTGAGTTCGTCAGCCCATTCCGCGGACAGGACGCAAAACCTTTGGACAGATTACGGCAAAAAAGTATTGAAATTTTGATATTTTTGTGAATATGGCTAACGCACTTTACGAGGTCTCGCAAACCGTCATAAATACTGCCTTGAATCCACAGGTCGCTACGGTAACTGTATGGTTCCTCGAAGCGAGTGACAGTGACTTCCGTCACAGCCTGTCCGTGACGCTCTTTAGTAATGAATTGCGATGGCAGTTTCTTCTTGCCGAACCACAGAAACAATTCGGTCACTTCGTCTGGCGACAGCAAGCCTGACTGAAAAGTGGCTGAGCTGGGAAATCATCCAGTATCGATTTTACGACGTTATCGAACTGATATATATATACATATAGTTAAGCCACATTGACTACTAGAATGATCGTTCCTTAGAATGGGTACTCAAAACTTTAGGGTTTTGAAAGCTTACTTCTGCGGCTGCAGCAGTTTCCTCTAGGGTCATCAACGGGAACCTAATTAAGCTTAACGCATCGTCCAGTACCAGTCGGTAACTAGTGCCGCAGTCTTCAATGCCATTTTCCATGCACTGGTTAGCGGCCCATCTAAAAAGTATGGTTTCCACGTTGAACGGCGAGACAGTTACTCAAAAGTCACAGATGCCGTTTCAGAATGCTCGACCGCATATCATATCAGTGTGCGTGACATTTGTCTCGAATCCATGTTTTTTTTTAAAGTGGTAACACGAAATTACCGACACTGGCTACAGTCGTGCGTGTGATCTATCTGGGAGACCCGTACTGAATACGTACCTCATTGTGGCGTTATACACCTCCATTTCTGGGACATTCAGTGTATCGCGGCACAGAATCTGTTTCAGAACGGCCAAGTTCATCTGCAGGAAGTTCTCGGACTCCAGGACTGCTAATCCTCTGAAATCGATTAGCTCCAGGCAAAGATGCTGCATCTCGTCATCGGCATATTGTTGAGCCTTTTAAGGTGATCGCACAAAAAAGCTTTAGCTGTTCTACTTAGCTTTAGAAGAAAAATAGTTCGATAATTTGATAATGAGTATGAGGAATCGTCTGCGTACTACCGCTCAATACAAACAAGAATGATTGTCTTGCAGAAGGGGTTTACGTACTTGCTATTTAGCAGTACAAGCCACAGCGACGCTTCGCGTCGCCAGGCTTGGGTTACTGGCCACTGCTTCTCGGTTATGTTCTTCTAGTCGCAGTACTTTTGAGCTTACTTTTGAGACTCGGCTTTCCAGTGTTCCGTTCTTTTGGGCTTAGCACTAATACGCATGTATTCATACCGACTCATACGTCGCGAAACGGGAAGCAAGTCTATAACGGTGTTGCTAGCGATGTAAGCTAATGCGCCGAATCTAGTGTATCAGTATGTAATTATGATTTAATTATGATTATAATTATGGCCATATTAGGATTA
>JAQGAU010000699.1:0-24798 GCA_034698045.1 Paramacrobiotus richtersi | reverse complement strand
CTGATGACGCCGGCCGGGAAGACGTGTCAGTGTTCCGGGTGGTATATTGGAGCGACGTGCCAGACGGATGGACAGGTGGTGGCGGTGGCGTGTGGATCGTCGGCGGTGGCGGTTATATTGATCGCTGTGACTCTGGTGTTCCTTCTGCGCTGGAGGCAAGTACAGATTGCAACTTAATTTCGTGGGTTTTAGCTGGTTTGATAAATGTTCATCCTCGGAAGCCATCATCAAAAATTCGGTTAAAATTCGCCCATAATACAGAAGTATATATGTATAAATAAACATATATATATACTTACTATAACTTTTACTACATATATATATACTATATAAATATATAAATGTATATATAAATAAAAGTATATAAATATAAGTGTACAAATAAAACAGTTTATTAGGAAACTTGCAGATCGATTACACGTTGGTTTTTCTTTCCTTGAGAAACTTCTTCTGTTTAATTTAATTTATTTGATTAATAGTTGATTATTTATTTCAAGGACTAGACGTATTTATTAATGTGATTTATACATCGACGTTTTGGTGTTTTAGTCGGAACTCAACAAGCACTCGTGGACTGCATTTGGCCGATCAATTATCCACGCTGGCCAGATCGGAAATTAGCGCTAACACTTTCACCTATTTCAAAGTCAATCCGGCGAGCGGTAGCGGCAGCGCATCAATATCACAATCTAGATCAGGTGCTGATACAACCACTGCCCCGGAAAATGACCGCTCGGGGGCTTGTACCACACATATGGACTGCAAACTGCGCATGGCCTGTTTAGTGCATCCTAATTTGACCACGCAGGTAAAATTAAATTACAGAACAAAAGCTTGACGATATATACTTGTCTTTGTAATAAACAGCCATTTAAGAATTAACCAGCTGCAGAGGTCAAACTTTTTATTAATAATTTTATCAGTTTAATTAACAATATTATCAATTTGATTAACAGTTTTGTCAATTTAATTATCAATTTCTTTTTATTAAAATTATTTTAGTAATTAACAATACCATGACAATAAAAATTTGAAATAAGTTAATTTGTTTTCGAAAATATATGCAGAACAGCGAAGGTTCGGTGCTCAGTACCTCAGTAAAAGCAGTGATTAACTAATTACGTATTATGTTCATTTTTATATCCGTTCGGCCGGCTTCTGTATTCGTATAATGCAGGCTGAGAATTCGGACCGCATCGGCAATAGAAAAATTATTCGTAACTGCACGTTTTTATGCCTGTACAGCCTCCTGCATACGCGCACCGTTGCCAGTGCAGCGACGGTCCAATCTTCCGGCACCGTCCCAATCCCAAACCCGATTCAAGCCAAACGGCCTGCCACAACATGGAGCTGATGGACAGTAATCTGTATGAAGTGCGGCCGCCCGGAAAACTAGCCATAACAAAGCCCATTGCTGTCTTAGTCGATAAAAAGAAAGTGCAACCTGTTGTCTCGGATGCAGCCAGTGAAAACAATCCACCTCAACGGAAGAACATCAACCGAAACAGCAGCTCAGGCGGGGAACGCTAGTGTCCACTTTCAAGGCCACGTAGTGCCGTCTTTTCGGCCGTTCCGCATGCGCTGGCCCATCTGATCGAGCGGGCGCGTCATGGACCAGAAACGGCCGCTTTTCTGCGATAACGACCCCCAGACCAAAATCAAAAGGTTCTGTTGATGTAACTTGTGTAATAAAGTAGACGTTGTACAACTCGGTGAGTGCCGTTCTGGGTTGGGGTGTACTTTCTTTTTGGCGACTTTCGTCTAATAGAAGATGAACAAAGAAATTGCCGATATTATTATTTTAGCGACAATTATGCATATAATTATATCGCGGGCAAATGAGAAATAAAGACACAGTATATCGAAAGTAATAAATTATCAGTACAAGTATCTTTCGAAAATCGCGTACCGGCGGGTTATAAACTATTTCGTTCAACTATCGGGGAACTATACTGTTCACGAAGAATCCCGGACCCAAGTCAAACGGTGCTCGACCGTCGTCCAAACGAAACAAAAAAGTGAAAAAACACCCGGTTAAAAATCACAATTGAGCCCGTGTGCCGTGTTTATATTGGGATCCCGCCATATATTAAAACCATAAATCATTTCCTTTGTATAGACATCAACTGCGGCCCGGCAATGTGGTCAATAAAGGTGCCAGAACAAATGATAGCGCTCAAAAGAAAAAAGTATGATAGCACAGATGTACGGCGCACAAGCGTCCGCCGTGGGATGTATAACCGCTACTGCACCCCCAGGTGGCGCAGTTATGACATTTTCGCAATTGCAGAACCTGTTAGTGTTGCCTGTTGTTCAGCAGCTGCTTTTTTTCGGAATTTATTTTCAATTTGAAAGCAGCATCCAGCTTTGGAACTTTTATTTTCTGCATTTTGAGTCTTCCGTTGGATAGCTTTTCTGTCGAAGTTTGGCATGCACCTGCACAAGTGGAATCTGGATTAATCGCAAGCACAATGATTAGCTTTGCAGTTCTAGCTGTGACCATCATCACTGGATTGCTGGGTTTCGTTTTCTACCAGTTTCTGACCGTAAGTTGGATCGCTCAATGATTAAGTTCCGACCTCCAACTTTGAATTATCCTCAGAACAAAACCCCTCGACCGTCCCAGGCATCCACAATTCCCGGCCCACCGATTGTCGATAAAATGTGAGTGCATCTGCCATTTCACGAATTTTCACTTTTCAGCAAAGAAAGAGCAACTCTAACAATTTAGGTAAGTTTCTTTCGCTACAACAGTTTCAATAACGATAATGTCTAGAAATACAAAAGAATTGTTTTGAAAATTTTGGATGCATTTCTACAATTGTTTCAGTTTGCATGTGCTGTTTGTAGCGAAGGGAATTTGCCTGAATTACGCGAAGCAGGGACGCTGCATGAATTTCTGTGCGATCTGCACGACGAGTATGGACCGATCGTTGGGTTCTACATGGGCGAACAGTTTGTCGTCAGCGTTGGCACGGCCGAACTCTTCCAAGAACATTCTCACCTTTTTGATCGTCCAAGTACGTCTGCTGTTTAAGTAAACAAAAAATTGAAAGAAATAGATCAATAGAAATAAAAAAATATATGAAAAATAGAATTTAAAAATAATATAATAAAAATATAATTAGAAATATACAAATGAAAGGAAACGTATAAATTCCTAAATCGGAATTTTTCACGTGAGTTTAATTAATCAAAAGTTTTAACTAAATAACCTGAAAAATTGGGATTTATGAATTTATTATTATTTATGCGTTTCCTTTCGTTTGTAATATTTTTTAATTATATTTTTATTAATATTATTTTTAATATATATTTTTGCATGCAGATATGTTTAGTCAGTATATTTTAACACCGGACAAACCGTGGTTTCTCTTAGTCACGTTCGTGTGCATTAGCGTTTATTTGGATTGTAGAAGTGCTCTTTCAATCTATTGAAGAGGCCTCCACACCGTCGACGATTCAGTTTCAGAACGGAGAGGAAGGCCGACGTCGACACGCCATTTATACACGTTATTTTAACGGCGCTGCCAAATTCATACCAGAATTCACGGAAGTAAGGCTCTTCCGTCGTATATTTTTACCAAATAAACGGTAATTTTGGGATAGTCAAGCAAAAAAGTAAGAAAATGTCGGACGAATTTAAATTTAGGATCAAATTATTTTAATAAAAATTTAAATTTTAATGAAATAATTAAATTTTTAATTAAATTGAATTTTGATTTCAATTAAATTTTAAATTTAATTAAATTAAATTGGATAATTTTACATCAGATTAAATTCAGATTAAATTTGTGAATGAAATTAGCAATCCGTCAGCCCGGTTTTAACAATGTACATATAAAAATGTTAAATATATCCAAAACCGCAGTTTTTAATTTTATCACGTTTTTTTGAACAGTGCATTCAGGATATCATCTCTTCGCTGGACAAAGTTCCGGATGGTGAATATATTCCACTGAGAAAAACCATGTTCGATCTGGTGTCCGCTAACATTTCCAAAACGCTATTTGCCGGCGTTTTTTCCAAACCGGACATGGCGGAACTTATCGAATGCGTCGATGTGGTACGTTTACTAGCAAAAAAATCCTGATTATTATCCTGCTACATGGTTTGGTTATTATTAAAAATAGCGCATATTTGCGAAAAATCGTCGAGCTTGCGTAGGCGTTGGATTGACTAACCCCTTAATTTTTTTTCTTAAGATTTTTGTGAATTTCCCTGCCACTTCGGAAAATTTTTTTAATTCACTCCGTTTTAATTCACTCGTTAATCACGTCTCTTTTTGTTATTTAATTCATTCTTTTGTACGCCGTAACTTAAATAATAATTATTTCAGTAGTTTATATTGGATTTCCAATTGTAGTGGAGTACACACATCGAAGAGGAACTAGTTGGGCATACCTCTGGAGGTGAAGAAAGTGGAAAAAACTCCGGTAAGTTGAAGAAATGTATTCAATGTTATAGTCTTTTTTTGGCTTATCGACGAACGAATGATTAACACGTAGACTATCCCTCATGGGATATTCGCACAAATATGGTAGCCACCTCAATAAATTCTCCTAAATGAAAGGAGCACATAGCAGTTTTTCTCATTGCAACCACTACAAATGGTCAAAAGTTATGAATTTCCAAAGTTATCAGTATGTGTCTTGATTTAACCAAACGTTTATAAACAGTACAAATGGAAAATTCTTTGTGCCGAAATTTCGTCGGAATTTTTGTTTGTTTATTTGTTTATTACTTTCGTTACCTTTATTTGAACCACTCAACAGAAAGAGAATAGTTTCCATTCGGGCTCATTATAATCGACGAACTGTTTTGGTTTCAGCTGTCAGAAGGATGCAGGAAATCGTTAAAGACGGCCTAAACCGTCGACAGAGCTGCGGGGATGTCGGCGATGACAAACGCTTAATTGACCTTCTGCTGTGCGATCCCGAATTGTCAGCGGAAGCCAAATATGCTGATGCCTGGACGGTTCTCCTTGGCGGATTACACACGACGGCAAATCGTAGGTCCCAGTGTATTCGCACTTGCTTTTTGATTTCAGACTGATGATGACGTGCCAAACTATATTCCGTCTCTAAATGAGATATATGTAATGTCGGATAGTTAGACAAAACTTTAATTGTTGGATTAATGCCGAGTTAGATTAAGATTCATTTTAAATTAGATTCAACTTGAAATATAATTTTTTAACTACATTACCAAACAGTCTGGTCAGTTTTAGTGTCTTATGAAAATCAAGATGTAATTTTTGCTGACTTTTCCCCCTTTTTCTCTGGTTCCCGGTACCTTAGTGAATTTGTTTTGTTTATCACACTTTTCCTTCATGAATTTCTCGTTCACTGTAAAATTTTTTTAATTTGCTTCATTAATATTCTTTTTCTACTGATTTGGGGTGCTGTACGGAGTAGTTTCTGTGAAATTTGTTTTTTAGATTAAATGCACGTCGAATATGCTTTCGTCAGGTTTCACAGTTCTACGATTCGGTTATGGTTGATTATCATACACAAAGAAAACGATATAATGATTATGGTACCGGACATATCTTTAGGAACAACTTATTTCGAACAGTGCTAATCGATAAAGTGCAAGTGTGAGTAAAACTTGATAATGCGACATATCAGTGCGTGTTTTGTTTCTCTAGCGTTGACGTGGGCTCTGTACTTTCTGGCTGACCATCCAGACATTCAAGAGCGTCTGCATGAAGAGTTGGACGCCAATCTGAAATCCAAAGACATCACAAAAACGGAACTGGACTCGCTGACGTAAGAAGCCGTCATGTTTCACTGATCTGAACCAAATGCCTGGTGTGCTGTGTATAGTTACCTGCATCAAGTGGTCAGCGAAAGTATTCGTATGGGAGGTGTAGGAACCTCTACGTCGCGGTACTCGGATGAGCCATACACACTGGGAGGATATACCATTCCCGCCGGAATAAGGAGATTGCTGACGTAATGAATAACGCATTTCCTAATTGAATTGCTGCATTCATTTTGTAGACGCCGGTTGTCCATGCACTGATTCGTGTCCTTCATTCCGAGCAGAACTATAAAGATCCCGATTGGTAGGTCTCGGTTTCTTTGTCTGCATCTTTTGGTAATGAATTTCTTGTCTGGGTGTGAATCGTGTGATTAGTGGCTTGATTCATCGCCAGGCACATTTTCAATAATTATGACTTCCGATAGTATTATTGTATGTACTTTTTTTGCATATGTTAGTGATTTAATGATTTTGATTTTTCTGTTTTAAGTATACATTTGACCATTCATGAGTAAACAGTTTCGAGTTTGTCTTTGTCATGTAGGTACGTATTATTTATTGGATTATCTCAGTTTATCGCGTTCTGTTGTTCCATTAGCAATTTTGAACTTATTGTTAGCTTGTTATGGCGTGTGTCCTCTACTGCTAATCTCAATATCGTCCTAGTTTTGATCCGGACAACTTCTCCCCTGAGAACGTGAAAAAGCGTCACCCGTTTGCCTTCAAGCCCTTCGGTTTCGCTGGTGGCCGGCAATGTGTTGGCAACAAGTATGTTTATGTGGTTTGAAATATTTGCTCTTTTTCTTGACCTGATCTTCCTTGTAAAAGGTTTGCCCTGGAGGAAATCACCTTGTCTTTGGCCATGTTATTCCGCACATTCCGCTTCGATCTAGTCCCCGATCAGACAGTGGAACCTTACTTTGGCTTCGTCACACGCCCCAAGGAGGAAATCTGGGTGACCGTGTCCAGATGGAACAATGCGGAGAATGACGAGTGACCTTTGAGCGTTTCCGTTCCATTTTTGTTCTGTGATTGATCATTTCCGTTTGTTGTTTAATTTGAACAACTGGACAAGGCTAGGAGGTCATGCTGTTCGCTTACCGTTGGGTAAAGACCGTCGGTCTGGTGAATTCGCTGTGATTCGGCAAAGTGAACTTCTGTGAGATTGTGGTGGTAGTTTTGTTGAATTTAGTACAATTGTATGCTGTGCACTCTGCAGTTCATATGTCACCGGCAGCTGAGTTGTCTTTTTGGTAATAAAGAACGCTGTGATTGTGGGAAGGTGCGTTCACTGGCTTTTGCAGATAACAGGAGCGACCTTCCACTTCCGGTAGCCGCATTAAGTCATTAAACCATAACCTCAAGTCGGACACGTGGTTCGGCACGGGCTCATTAAATCAGCGGCGCGGCCGCTGATATGATTATAAAGTACTTCTAAATATTGCAATTAATCAAGATTACAAAGTACATGATAACACACAACACAATCGGTGGGCATATCAGTAAGCTGCACCACCACAGACGGCGCTGAGACCTAACGCAGTGGCGCTACCCGTTCGCTATGTCTCTGTTTGCCTCAAGACTATGGCCTTCGGACGTCGTCGAGATCGTACTGTGGAAGTAGCTGCAAAACCTGTTGAACAGCTGATTATTGATGCTTGTTTTTCTGGATTTATTTAAATTCGAAACACGAGTGCTACACATTTCTTGTCTGCATTCCTTGTTTAGTGTTTTTTGCGTTGGATATGCAATTGTAATTAAATTTGATCATTGCTTAAGTAGAGCGTGGATTAATCGCATGCACAATGATCAGCTTTGCAGTTCTAGCTGTGACAATCATCACTGGATTATTGGGTTTCCTTCTATACCAGTTTCTCACCGTAGGTTAGGTTGGATCGCTCCGTCATTAATTTTTTGATATCCGATTTTCAGTTCTATTTACCAGAATAAAACCCCTCGATCATCCAAAATAACGAAAATTCCCGGCCCACCGATTGCTGATAAAATGTGAGTGCTGTTCGCGTATTTTCATCCAAAAATGTTTATTTAAAGCGGATTTAAAGATTTAATTGTTAAATTCATAAACTGTACTTCTAACGAATTTCCAATATGTAACAAAATTTCGATTACGATAATGAATATTTTTTTGAGGAAATTTTAAGCATGGATGCATTCCTACATCATTTTAAGTTGCAAGCTGTGCTGATTGCAGCGAAGGGAATCTGCCTGAACTACGCGAAGCAGGGACGCTGCATGAATTTCTGTGCGATCTACACGATGAGTATGGACCGATTGTGGGATTCTACCTGGGCCAACAGTTTGTCGTCAGCGCTGGCACGGCCGAACTCTTCGAAGAGCATTCCCACCTTTTTGATCGTCCAAGTGCGCCAGCTGTTCTAAGAAAAAAGAAAAAAATAGATAAATAGATATAAAAAATATATTAAAAATAATATAATAAATAACTGGAAAATTCCGATTTAGGAATTTGTAAGTTGCCTTTTAATGTGTATATTTTCATTATTTTTAGTTGTATTCATTATTATTTTTTATATTATTTGTAATATATTTTCTTATGCATATATATTTAGTGGAATATATTCAGTATGTTTTAACACCGGGACAAACCGTGTTTCTCTTGATCACGTTAGCGAAGTCCGTGTGCATCAACATTTTATTTCTACTGCAGAAGTGCTCTTCCACATCATTGAAGAGGTCACCACACCGTCAACGATTCAGTTTCAGAATGGAGAGGAAGGCCGGCGTCGACACGCCATTTATACGCGTTATTTGAACGGCGCTGCCAAATTCATACCGGAATTCACGGAAGTAAGAATTCTTCTTCGCAGACATTTCTTTACACGCTGTACAGTTTTTGGCCTTCATGAATGTTAATTTTGGATACGAGTAGAAAGGTAGCACATTAAATTTAATAAAAATTTATTTTAAGTAGACTAAATTGAACATAGAAATTCAATAGCAATTAAATTAAAATTTTATAATTTTTAATTGTTGAAATATTTAAAATAAACTCTTTTTAAATAAATAACTGAAATTAATAAAAAAACGTTTTTCAAATCAAGTTAATAAGAAAAAAGATTTAACAAATAAATAAATTTAACAAATAAAATTTTTTAATTACCAGTCGGTCTGGTCACTGAGCAGTTTCGGTAACGCAAAACAACGTACTCCTATACAAAAATCCAGGTTTATTTTATCATGTTTTTTCTAAACAGTGCATTCAGGATATCATCACTACGCTTGCCAAATTTCCAAAAGATGAATATATTCCACTGAGAAAAATCATGTTCGAGTTGGCGTCCGCTAACATTTCCAAGACAGCATTTGCTAGTGTCTTCTCCAAAGCGGACATGGCGGAATTTATCGAAGGCTACGATTTGGTACGTGCAATAACAAAAATTCTGCATTATTCGTTTTGTTATTTGGAGTGATTATTTTTAAAAATAGTTCATTAACCCTTTTTCTGAATTTCTCTGTCCACGTTAGGAATCTTTTTTTGTTCGCTCATGTCTCTTTTTTTATATTTCTTTTGTTTTTTTTAAACTCTGAACGTGGACACTACATGCATTTCAGTAGTTTACAGCAAACCGGATGTTAATTTTAGTGGAATGCGCGCATCGAACAAGAACTGGTCGGCCATACCGTTGAACGTCAAAACACTGGAAAAAACGATCGTAAGCTGGAGAAATCTGGTTAAGGTTTTTTTTTGCCGATCCACGAACAAATGAATGAATACTTCACAGCGATAGGTGCTCGTTAACGGTTTATAAACAATGGGAACTTTTGGAAACGTTTTTTTGTGTATTTGTTTTCGTTGGACTTACTTAAATTACGAAAGAAAATAAACATGTCGATAACTGACGAACTGTTCGATTTCAGCTATAAAAAGGATGCAGGAAATTGTCAACCAAGGCCTAAGCCGTCGGCAGAGCTGCGGGGATGTCGGCGATGAGAAGCGGTTGATTGATCTTCTGCTGTGTGATCCCGAATTGTCAGCGGAGGCCAAATATGCTGATACATGGACGATTATCGTTGGCGGATTACACACGACGGCAAATCGCAAGTGAACGTTATTCGCACTTGTTTTTTTAATGTGGATCGATGAATATGTGCGAAAATATTTTGTCCCGTGTTTCGTACAGTTAGAAATTAGAACTGGATTAATTTGTTTAGGTTTCGTTTCATAATAGATTAAATCTGAAATAAAGTTTTTAACTTAATTACCAACACGGTCTTGTGAGTTTTAATAGCTTACGAAACGTATACGAAAATCCAGGTTTATTTCACCACGTTTTTCTAAACTGTGCACTCGTGGTATGACCGCTTTTTGATTTTTTTTTCCTTTGTGAATTTCTCCAACATTTCTCCCCGATTCTCCCACTTTTGATTGTTATATTAAGCCAAACATGGAGATGATACGATGGTATCGAACAGATTTACACATATCGTCAGAAATAAGTTGTTTCGAAAAACGTTAATCGATAAAACACGTGAAACGACGCAAGTTAGATCGTTGATAATGCGATATAATCAAAGCGTGTTTCCTTTTTTCTAGTTTTAACGTGGGCGCTGTACTTTCTGGCTGACCACCCGGACATTCAAGAGCGTTTGCATGACGAGCTGGATACCAATCTGAAATCAAAAAACATCACGAAAACCGAACTAGACTCACTCACGTAAGAAACCGTCGTGTTTTGTTGGTGTGAACAACTTCGGGAAGTGAATGCTTGGTACGCTGTGTAGTTACCTGCATCAAGTGGTCAGTGAAAGTTTTCGTTTGAGCGGTGTTGGAACCTTTACATCGCGGTATTCCGACGAGCCATACACACTGGGAGGATATACCATTCCCGCCGGAGTAAGGAGATTACACTAGGACAATCAGTAACGCATTTGCTAATCGAATTGTTGCATGCATTTGTAGACTCCGGTTGTGCATCCACTGATCCGTGTCCTTCATTCGGAGCAGTACTATACAGATCCCGACTGGTATGTTTATTTCTTGTTGACGAACTTTTTGTCTGGCTGAGATTAGTGTCATTGTGGCGAATAAGATTATTTATATTTATCATTAAATATTTTCTGGTATTGTCTTTTCTCTGTTTGTCATATTTTAATGATTTTTTTATTTTAACGTTTTTGTTTTACGTATAAATTGATGGTTAAACAGTTATGACTTTTAAATAGTTATCACTGTTGTGTATTATTTGCCGGGTTGACTCGGTTTATCGCATTTTCTTTGTTCTTTACAATCATTTCAAGTTGTTGTTGTTGATTGCTATCAATATTTTCTGCTAACCTGGATATCTTTTAGTTTTGATCCGGAAAACTTCTCCCCGGAAAACGTAAAAAAGCGTCACCCGTTTGCCTTTAAGCCCTTCGGTTTCGCTGGTGGCCGGATGTGTGTTGGCAACAAGTACGTTAATGTGGTTATTTTAATACATGATTATTTTCTTGACCCGATCGTATTATGCAGATTCGCCCTGGAGGAGATCACCTTGTCTCTGGCCATGTTGATCCGCACATTCCGCTTCGATTTGGTCCCCGATCAAACAGTGGAACCGTTTTTTGGTTTCGTCACACGACCCAAGGAGGAAATCTGGGTGACCGTGTCCAGATGGAACAGTGCGGAGAATGACGAGTGACCTTTGAGCGTTTCCATTCCGTTTGTTTTTCGATTGATCATTCATTCTTTGTCGTTGAAGTTGAATACTCAAGAAAACTATGAGGTTATGCTGCTCAGTTTTCGTTTTGGAACGACTGTTGGTCTGATGCGTCCGCTGTGATTTTCAAAAGTGAGCTTTTTATGTTGATGTGTTGACTAAAACTGTACGGCGAGGCAGTTCGTAGGAGTTGCCTTCTTCTCAGAATGAAAAGCGCTTTGATTTTGTGAACTTTTGCCTACTTAGTGTAACAGATAACAAGAGAAATGTTCCACTTCCGGCAGCCGCCGGAAGTTTCATTCCCTTGACCTTGTCGTGTGGGTCGTCACGGGGCTCATGCAATACTGCGCGCGCTGATAATTTTGATAACACATGTATGATAACTGTCTTTCTTGTTGCGCAGAGTGTTATCACTCATACTCACTGATAACACACTCCACAACACAAAGATGCGTAAGGTAAAGGGGTCACTGCGCCTCAGATGGCGTTGAGTCCAAACGCAGTAAAGCTACCCCTCAGCTGTGTTTGCCATCTGCCTCAAAGACTATGGCCTTGTGGCGTCTTGTTGATCGAACTGTATGTAAGCTGCAAAACCTGTTGAACAGCTGCAGCAAGCAGCTTGTTTGTCGGAAATTATTTACATTTTGAAAGCCGTAGAATCGTAGATTTCTCGTCTGCATTTTCGAGTCTTTTGAATATGTTATTGCATTAACTTCGCATGCAGCTGCACAAGTAGAATCTGGATTAATCGCACGCACAATGATTAGCTTTGCAGTTCTGGCTGTGACCATCATCAGTGGATTATTGGGTTTCTTATTCTACCAGTTTCTCACCGTAAGTTGGGATCGCTCCGTCAATAATCGTTTGATATCCGATTTTCAGTTCTCTTCATCAGAATAAAACCCCTCGATCAACCAAAACAACGAAAATTCCCGGCCCACCGATTGCCGATAAAATGTGAGCGGTTCGCGTATTTTCTAATTTTCTCAGTTTTTGTGCTATTTTCATCAAAACAGCGTAACGAAAACAGCAAACTGCAAACTTCGCGTATTTTCCAATTTTCACAAAAAAAATTACACTAATTTGTGAATATTCGTGTACCGTTTAATTATTGGTATACCGTTTTGTTACTTGTGTATGAGTCATGTTGTGCTGCCTGCAGCGAAGGGAATTTGCCTGAATTACGCGAAGCAGGAACGCTGCATGATTTCCTGTGCGATCTGCACGATGAGTATGGACCGATCGTTGGCTACTACATGCGCGAGCTGTTTGTCGTCAGCATCGGCACGGCGGAACTCTTCGAAGAGCATTCTCACCATTTTGATCGTCCAAGTACGCCAGCTAAATAGTAGTGCTTACCTGCAGCCAGAAGAAAAAAAAGATTAGATTTATTTTTAATTTTAACAATTAGATTTATTTTTAAAAAAGGTGGCATTGTTGGCGCGTGTTATGAACTGAGTTATTGTCCCAGTTTATTTTCAACTTACAATTAGTAGCACAAGTAATAAGTTTTGCGGATTTTTAAAAATTTCAGGTAGCCGTCATTCACTTTTTTTGCAACGATTGGTTTGAAGGTTCCGTAGCGATTCGCCGGAACTGAGCTCGATTGTAGTGCCGTATATTATTTTGATTAGAGTTCTTCGTTTTTCACATGCATGCGACAATAATACTGTATTTTACGTAACTATTGTATTATTATAATTATTTGTCCTTACAGTAGCCAATGCTTAATTAAAGGCACTTATAACAGAACAACAAAGTCCCGCTGACGGGCCATTGGAAATGCTTAAATTTTTTTAGTTCAGAATGTTTTTTGGTTGATTTTCAAAATAGATTTTCGAGTTATTCTGCATTAATGCTACTTGTTCATTGTAGAAGTGCTCTTCCAGTCCATCGAGGAGGTCACCACACCGTCGACGATTCAGTTTCAGAACGGTCAGGAAGGCAAACGTCGACACGCCCTCTACACACGCTATTTCAACGGAACTGCCAAATTCGTGCCAGAATTCACGGAAGTAAGGATCTTTCTTGAAATGTTTTTTTTGTACGGTTTTACTTACTGAATGAACATTTCGGATAGTCAGGCAGCAAAAACTGAAATTTTCAGATCAATATCAATTTAGATTACATTTCTTTTTAAATTAAATTAAATTTAGACTGCCAATTCAGTCTGGTCAGTTGAAATAACATGTAAAAATGTAAAAAAACTGCATTTTTATTTTACAAATCAGTATAAATTTAGATTAAATTTCTTTTTAAATTTGATTAAATTTAAATTGCCATTATGAGTCTGGTCAGTTCAAATAACATGTAAAAATGTTAAAAAATGCAGGTTTATTTTACAAATCAGTATAAAGTTAGATTAAATTTCTTTTTAAATTAGATTAAATTTAAATTGCCATTATCAGTCTGGTCAGTTCAAATAACGTGAAAAATGTGTAAAAAATGCAGGTTTATTTTACAACGTTTTTTTAAACAGTGCATTCAGGATATCATCTTTTCCTTGGCCACATTTCCGGGAGACAAATATATTCCGCTGAGAAAAACCATGTTCGAACTGGCGTCCGCCAACGTTTCCAAAACGGCATTTGCCGGTCTCTTGACCAAAACGGAGCTGGCTGAATTTGTCGAATGCACCGATTTGGTACGTTTAGCCGGAGAAAAGTGTACATTATTCATTCTTTTATGTGGAATAAAAGTAATCTTAGAATAATTATTAAAATAATAATATATTTTAATTATTTTTAACATAATTACTTTTATAATTGTTTTTAATTATTATTTTTAGAAGGCGTGTAGTTTTTAGTAGTAGTGCAGTTACTTTAGGTCAGTCGTAATGTTCCTACTTACTTGCTTTGTCATTCTGGTTATGTTTCTTTTTCTTTTTTCGTTTTTCTTGAATTGTTGGTATTATTTCACTAGTTAATATCTGATAAATTGCAGTGGGATGAGCGCGTTGAAAAAGAATTGGCTGGTCATTCCGTCGAAGGTGAAAAAGGCGGAAGCAACGATCGTAAGTTTAAAAAATGTTTACAGCCGTGTTTTGCTCATCGACGCACAAATTAAGAATTAATATACAGCAGTTAACCTTCATAACAGTTTTTATAACATAAAAATAATTGGAAAAGTTTTTGAGCAGTAATTTTCGTTGCAAGCTAACTAAAATGTTTAAATAAAATATATAAAAATATTTAATAAAAACGAGTAATTTTTTGATGATCTCGGGTTCCTGTTCGATTTCAGCTGTCAAACGGATGCGAGAAATCGTTCAGCTCGCTATGGACCGTCGACTGAGCTATGGGGATGTCGGCGATGAGAAGCGTTTCATTGATCTTATACTCAATGATCCCGAGTTATCATCGGAAGCCAAATTTGCTGATGCTATCACGGTTATGGTCGGCGGACTACATACAACGGCAAATCGTAGGTCACATTCACTGCAGATTACCGAATATTTTTCAAAATTTTTCCGTCTCCTAACAAGTAATCAGAATAATTAACACTACTAAAATGTTATTTTTCAGGCAGTTTAAATGGTGTATTATTCAGTAAATTTTTTAAAATAGTAATAAATTTTAAGATAATTTTTAATATAACTAATACTTTTATTTTAATATAAATTTTTAATAAAATATTGATATTAATTGTTAGCATGTTTGTCGGTGTTTTTCTCTGTAAATCAGTACGTTTGAACTGATTTTCGTCTTGTTTTTACTGCTTTTTAATTTTCTTGATTATAATGTTTTTGTAAAAAGGAAATGTGATTCGATATCGAACAGATTAAGGACCTAATCTTCAGAACTAGATCAGCATGAAAGATAACATGAATATCATCATCTTTCCTCGTTCTAGTGTTGACGTGGGCGCTATACTTTCTGGCCGATCATCCGGACATTCAAGAGCAATTGCATGACGAGTTGGATGCCAATCTGAAAACGAAAGACATCACGAAAACCGAATTAGACTCGTTGACGTAAGAAACCGTCGTATTTCGTTGATTTGCAAGTTTGAATTAGAAAATAATTTGAAAATAATTAGGAAATAATTAGAAAATAATTAGAAAATAATTAGAAAATAATCTTTCGTTGAAATAAATCCTGTATGCGTTTTTGTGTTTAGTTACCTGCATCAAGTGGTCAATGAAAGTCTTCGTTTGGGAGGTATCGGAACGTTTGCGGCTCGCTATTCGGAGGAGCCATACCCACTGGGAGGATACATGATTCCCGCCGGCGTAAGAATACCTCGACGGAATTTTGATTAAAATTTTCTTAAATAAATTTTTAAACAATGGTTAAATTAATTGAATTTTGTTTATTTTGCTGACGAATTTTTTCTTGTATTCTAGACTCCGGTTGTGCATCCGTTGGTTCGTCCTCTGCATTCGGATCAGTACTTTGACGATCCCGACTGGTAGGTTTATTTCTGTTTCTTGCTCTGATTCGTCTGATTATAAAGCTTAATTTTGGCTATCATCAGTCATTTCTTTGCGTGTCACTAATAATTTAAAAAAATTTTAAATATTTTTTTATTTATGTTTTCTATTATATATACTTGATATATTTAAGATTTTAATTTTATAATATTTTATAATAATTCAGTTTTATCATTCCTGATAGCTTGTTGTCTTGTTTTTGTACAGATACTGTTTGTCAAGGTGCTTTTATAATTCGGATGTAAATCAGATCATTCATGATTAAACAACTTAACACATTATTTCAAATTTTATTATGTATAATTTGGAGTTTTTTCGCGTTTTTGTTGGTCAATAATTTTGTGCTTATTGTTAACTTGTTATACCGTGTTTTCTGCTATTTCTAATCTCAGTATCCCTTAGTTTTAATCCGGAAAACTTCTCCAAAGAAAACGTGAAAAAGCGTCACCCGTTCGCCTTTAAACCCTTCGGTTTCGCTGGTGGCCGGCAGTGTTTAGGCAAACAGTACGTTAACATGTCCAAAAACTCGAATTCCATGTTATTATCATAATCTGGTCGTTTTGTGCAGATTCGCATTGGAGGAAACCGCCTTAGCGTTGGCCATGTTAATCCGCACATTCCGCTTCGATCTAGTCCCCGATCAAACGGTGGAACCGCTTTTTGGCTTCATCACACGCCCCAAGGAGGAAATCTGGGTGACCTTGTCCAAATGGAACACTGCGGAGAATGATGAATGAATTTCGAGCGTTTACATTCCGGTTTTCTTTTTTGATTGATTGTTAAATTCCCAGGCTATGAGATTTTTGTTATTTTAAGGTTCTTTTGATGATCCGTTCGCTGTGATGTTGAACAGTGAACTTGTTGTTTAACCGTCCAGTTTTTGATTGAATTGTGCTTTTTAACGTGCAGTTTTCATGCCACGATTACTGAATGCTTTTCTGATTTGTTTGACCGGCTTTTCGCCGCTTGAGTTTGAATCAGTTTGACGAGATTAAGAATTGTTAATAAATTTCATTCCGACAAATACTTGTTCCAGAATTGCATTCTGACACATTTTTTCCAATCACACTTTTATATTGCCAACAGAAAAACACAAAAAAACAGTGTTTCCACAAAAAAATTACAAAAAAGGGTACGTAGTTTTTAGAGAATTAACGACTACTAACGAGCCAGCCTTTGTCTGCCGTTCTGGATGGAGCGCCCACAATGGCAGTTAGGCGGATTTTGTCTGTACCAGTGCCAGTAGTCGTGTAAACCCCCTCCGACTGGCAGTCTTACTCTGTTGTGTTGGCAGTGGCAGCTAATCGCGTCACTCACACAGTCACAGTCTGTTTTGGTAAATTTTCATTTTTCCATGTTCCAGTTTGCATTTTTTTTCCATAATCGATGCGACTACAGCACCAGGCTGGAAAAATGTTGAGAAATTCGGATAACAATCGTAGCAGAATCCGATGAATGGAACTAGTTTGGTCTGTAGTTGACTGCTACTAGTAAAACTTGGCGGAATTGTGGATCGCAGCGCATTAGCTGCTCGTCTTTACTCTGTATCCACAGTGTTGTTCTTCCCTGAAGAAATGGATTCAGATCACAAAGAGGTACACTACATCACTGCATAATTAAAAACAATCTTCCAACCACACCACTCCCACTACAGACCAGCAGCACCTCCGGCTCCCCGGGCAAAACCCCCAAATCCTACGTGACCATCCTGAACGATGTGCTCAGCCAAGAGCGGAAACTGACCCCCGTCTACCAGCTGGTGAGTATGGAGGGTATGTCGCACGAGCCCACCTTCGTCTACAAGGTATTGGTGGATGGGACCGAGGCCCAGGGCCGTGGGCGGCGGAAGCAGGAGGCTCGGCAGCTGGCCGCCAAGAACCTCCTGGCCAAGCTAAACCGTCTGCCCCCCGCGGCGGAGATGGAGGGGATGCTGGAGGAGGAGCTCGGGGAGGAGGAGGAGAAGGTCGGGAGGGTGACGGGTGGGCTGCACGGTGTGCATTTGGCGGCTACGTTCCCGGATGCTCACACCATCGTGACGAGGTTAGTTCCTTATCTTTGTTGCTTAATTTTTTCTAATTGTTTGTTTATCAATTTTTTTTTAATTTTTGCGATCTGGTTTCTGTGTTCTGGAGTTTTTGAAATCCGTTTGGAACTTTTTTGTGTTTGTATTTTTATGTTGGGAAATCAAAGAATTCCCGGTTTCTAGGTGAATTTCTTGTTTGTAGCTGCAGTTTCTTTGTTTTTTTTACAAATACATGTGGGACTGATATAGATATCGTAGTGTGATAGCACACGTCAGAGCACCAGAATTCGGCCGTGAAAATGTATATAAAACTTATGTAAACATTTAGGTATGTTTATTTTATTTAATATAAATGGAGTTTAAAAACTTTTTTTTTCTTTGTTTTCTTGTCATGACTCTGCAGGATGGAACACTTTGCACTGTCTGATGATAATTAATAATATCGATATGTATGTGCAGTTTAATTGTCCTAACATTGCTCCGCGTACGTCGTAGTGTGCCAGATGGATCGACGCCCGCAGTAACCATCCACACGGCCGCCGCTGCGGAGCCCCTTGCGTCATCGACGCCTGCAGCGGTTGACGCGTCGCCACTTCACGCGCCCACACGGACCGGCCACGCTGGGCAGCTGTACCCGGTGCCGGCCTGTCGAAATGAGAATCCCGTTGGCAGGTCTGTTCTGTATCTTAAAAAGAAGCCTTTTTACAGCTGTGTAATCTATATTTTATTGATATTTCGAATTGTTTAACATTTTTACTAGGAGTTGTGGACTTCTGTTAAATTTGTTAACGAATCAAATAAATAAAAAAGTATTATCAGTCACAGAAAACATTAATTAATTATAATTATGGAATAATTAAGGGAATATAGAAAATATAAGGGGAAAAAAACGAAAAAAAAACACTTGTTTGTTCAGATTTTCATTGATATTTCGAATTGATTGAAATTTTTACTGGATTGGTGGACATCTGTTAACGGAATTTTTTAACGAAATCAAAAAAATAGTATTATCAATTACAGAAAAAATAAAAATAAAATAATAATTAAAAATGAGAAATTAAATTGTAGAATAATAAAGGAAAAAGTTGTAAGTAAGGAAAAAAAGAAAATATAAGAGAAAACCGCGGAAAAACACTTCTTTGTTCAGATTTGGCTAGATATTGTAATATTTGTAATAGTGGGAAAGTTCCGGTTTTGTTGTAGTCTGCAGGAACTAACGCTTTCGATCCGCTGGCCACCGCCGCAGTTTGAGATGTGTGAACGGGAGGGGGCCGCCCACGAATCGACCTTCAGCATGGCCTGTTATGTCTGGAGTTACAAGTCGCTCGGCAAGGGCAAATCCAAGAAACAGGCCAAACGCCTGGCCGCCTACAACATGTACGAGATACTGCGCGTCGCGCCGGAAGTCCTCGAGCTGTGGCAGAAACGCGCTGAGGTCAGTCGATAGGACGAAATGGAAAAATTTAATTTTTTTGGTTGCTGCTTTTTTTAATGTTCCACAATGAAATATGGATTTTTGAACCGTGAATCTTGTTTTTATTTATAATAATCGGAATTTATTTTTTTTTAATTTATGTTGGTTTTTAAATTGAGTTTATTGGAGTTTCAATTTTACTTAACTTTTTTGGGAAATATTCCCGAAGAAATAACGCTGAAATTTCGCAGGAAGCGGGTATCTCTAGTGTGACGTTGCTTGTAAAATGCGAACCTGAAAACATAACATCATTTCTGTGCGTTAAACACATTGTATAAAATTCCATTATCTTTTCACCACAAAAACTGAACACTGTCGATTTTAATTCGGAATGTGTTCGATTTATCAAGTATGGTTTTAAGCATAAACTTATTTCGCTTGCGTTTTCATTCTAGAAAACAACCTTTTGCCCTCACAGTTTTTGGCTTGAAACTAGATTTACTGCAGATTATATTTACAAAATTATGGTTATGATTTTATGTTGACTAACTATATGATTAATAACGTGATTTATTCGTACTTTTTAACTTCACAATTTTTAGCTTAGATTTACTGGAATTATAGATTATTTTTAGAAAATATGGTTATAATTCTATGTTGACTAACTATATGATTAATAACGTGATTTATTTGTACTTTTTAACTTCGCAGTTTTTAACTTAGATTTACTGGAATAATAGATTATTTTTACAAAATTATGGTTTTAATTCTATTTTGATTAGCTATATCATTGATAACTATATTTATATGTCTGATTAGGCGTATGCAGCGCGCACCTACAGTAACCGCAACAACCGTCACCGCCAGCCGATCCCGCAACGCGCCGCCCCCATGCAGAACCTATACAAGGACCTGATGAACAACCAGTCGGCGGACACCCTCACCGCCCTGCGCAGTATGTCCCTGGCTGAGGTGCTCGGCCAGCCGGATCCCCTAGGGCTAATCCGGGAAATGGCCACGCAGATCCACTTTGACGTGCTTTTTGATGATCTGTTCGACTGTACACGCGCTCCCAAAGGTGATTTCGAACTTTTTCTCTCTCAGGAAACATTCTTCAAAAAATACTATCTTTTTCGACCGGCTTTGGTCATGTGGAAAATTACAGTCAACGAAAAACCAATACAGAAGATTTTATCATAAATTAGCATCTGATAATAATAATCTGATGATATTAAATAAATAATCTGATAATATCACAGTGACACTTTATGGTAGACAAACTCCAGTCCTATGACAGTTATAATAACTGAAGTAATTGGTTACGTAATTCCCGGTTTTTTGTTGATTTTGTTTATAATAACAGGGTAATCAGAGTTTCATTGACACATTCAAATTAATCTAATGTTGTATAACTATGTATTCATTCAGAATTTGTCAGGTCTTTTTTTCCTTGGGTTGATTTTACTGTATTTAACTGCGTACATTTTTGTGTAGTTAATTATCCACCGCATCAAATATATTATATATTTTTTAAATATATTAGCGACTATTTTTGTTATTAGTATATTTATAAGTAAAGTTATGGGACAATTTCAGGAAATAAACTAAAAAACTTACAAAAAATTCGTTCAATATAACAGAATATCCGACAACAATTATCTGATTGACACACGGTATCAAAATTGTGTTCGCTTCGTTTTGCAGATAACAAGGGCAATCTTCCACTTCCGGTGGCCGCCGCCAGCCTCATTACGTTAACCTTGCCGCGCCCGGTCGTCTGCTTCGGCACCGGGTCCACCAAATCAGCGGCACGTCGTGCGGCCGCCGTTAACGCGCTGTGCTACCTCTACACGGCTGCGTCGCAGACCATGACCGTGTGAAGAGTTTCCATGGTGTTTTGCTGTAGTTTTCTCCGTTTTATTCCTTTATCTCATTCACGGATCGGACTGTTGTATAGTTTAGAGTTTCTTCGGTTAATAGCAATCTTTCTGTCTAATTGCACAGTTTCTAAAAGTTGGAATCAAGGGGACAAATTCCCGGAGTCTGAGTAGCTGGCGAATACAGAACTTTCTGGGTCATGTGCATTTTTTTTGTTCGTTTGGAATGATAATGGGAAGATATCCTAAATGAAAGAAAATGCCAAGCAAAATTTTTATTTCTGTTTAACCAGTAAATACTGACTTATGCAGCAATATGTGTTTATTTTTGTGGTAAGTCAATCCGAAAGGATATGTTTCCTACTGTCCGGATTTCCATATTATTCTTCATACAATGTTTGTTCAAAGGTCACATTTTTATATAATATGTTGTTCTGGTAGTGTTGATTGATTCAGACTTCGTTTATTTTAAACTCTCATATTCTGAAACCTGCATTTTCTGGGTAGTGGTATTTATAAAACGATTCTGTAAGATTTAATTGTGTTTATTGCTGTACCATGCTGTTATACGTATACACACACATTAATTTAATTTAATTAGATTTAATTTGATAGTAAAATAACAAACTTCTAGATTTTATCGAAGCTGCATTCGCGGATTTATTATTGGGGCATTCAAAACAAATGTACTGGACACCGTTCGCTCGTAATTAGAGAGTAATCCGGTGCTTGTCCGCAGCACGTTGTTGGACGAGGAAGGTGTAGTAAGTCAGTGTGCCGAGAAAGATTTGACACTGTAAGCCGTGCTTATCGTACGGCAGGAGGAATCGATAATTCGATTAAGATATTCCACGTTTTGACTCTGACTGAGCGTGTTGTGCTGTGCACATTTTCGGAAAGTTGAAATATCTCACGCATGTTAGTATGCCAATCAGACTTTCCGAGTGTTGACGGAGTGCTGCGACTGGTTATCAGAACGTATAAAACGGTCATGCAAAACGAACCGCTCACTCAGGCGCTCAGGGTGATCCTGCGTTTCGCTGGAAACCTATATGTTTCCGGTCGTAGACAACGAAGCGTGCTTCTGCACGGCTGTTTTTGGTAGTCAAAGGATCGACCGTTATTTCTTTTGATCAATTTGTACCACAGAGGTCTTTTGCGCGGAATGTCCAGCAGTGCTGATTGTACTGTAGGCCAACCCGACGTGTGTCGAAGTTTCGTTTGCGGCCGATGGCACTACCAGAGTGTCGTCATGCCGGCCATCCGAATCCACTGGAATTTGGAACGCTGGTGTTTGTGGCTACTACAACCTCCCATGCCACTCATAAGGAGCCGTTGAAGGGCGACAAGGCAGTTGCATTGACCGACAGTGCTCATTGGCGATTACGGACAACTGGAAGTGATCGGGAATGAAATGAAACCATCACAAGCGCATGTTCGTCCCATATTTGAGGCGAACGCTAATCTACACTGCAGAGGTTAGTTATACACATTTAAATCTGCACAACAAATCTCTACAGCGTAGATTAGCGCCGCCATTCTTTTATAATAAACGGATGGCGGCGCTAATCTGCGCTGTTGACTTTGTTTCTGCGATACTGGAAACATGAATGAACAAAGACGGTTAATAGGTGTGAGAACATGAGAACAGTGACCACTTTTACGAATACATGTAGGTGACACAGACGGAGTGACCTCCTAGAAATATTCAAAAAGCTAGTTTGAGGTTTTGACGTACCGTACGACGCCCAGAAACAGCAGTAGCAAAAATGCAAAAGAGATCAATATACTGAACGAATCTGTGAAATAACTTGAAGGGTTCTTACAGTATTACTGTACATATATTCAGAAAGAGGATAATTAAAAGAATACACTTGAATTTTTTTGGTGAATTTCATTTCATGTTTATCTTGTGTCAGAATGATCACAACATTTTCTCGCAGAAAGGTACAGTGATTCACCATGATTGCCGCAGTACAGCTGTATACAGCTGTATATACGAAATATCGATCTATGATACGCCAGTTGCTTGTTGCAGTTTCCGGTTCTGAAATATTTGTACCTTAAGAAGTGGACGCATGATTACGATGCGACAACTGCAGCTCTGGCATACATACTTCTGAATAAAAAAGAATAAACAAAACAAAGCTTATCGAACTAAAATCAAATTGGTTTCGGACTGGTTTTGGAACTAATTAACGGTTTACGGATTGGATATTTCGCTTGACCGGTCCACGGGTGACGTACTCTCCAGACCACTACCTGATCTGGAGTACTACCAACCAGACAGGCGGTTCAGAGGATCTCTGGATGAATCTCTCTACTACTTGCTAGCTGACAGCTACTACTTAACTTCCGTAAGGAAGGTCGTTCTTCTTTACCGAGGTCACCAAACACCCACAAACTTCCGTCTACACGTTAGTTTAATCACATACACACTTAACCAGAATCTTCTTATTACCAGCTCACCTCTCAACAACACACTGTCTCTCTCTCTCTGCAACTACTGAACAACTCTGAACGAAGAAGGCATTCTCGTTACAACTCTGATCCTACAGGCAACTGCATCCACACACAGACAGTCGTACAAACAGTCAATAACAGCAAATAGGAACACGTTACGTAAAGCTTGTTAGTACAAGACACTCCTACTACGTGATATCCAGAGTCCCAGACTAGCACGTCACTGGAGAGCTCTTTGGCCACAGTGCGCTGCACTGGACGGGAAAAATGGATCCGATCTGATTTGATAAGGCGACATACCGTTTTCCAGAACCGAACAACAAATTTTTGTTTGAGGAAAATATTGCACCTATTAATAAGGCACACTTTAAAGGGGCAGCAGGCAAACTTGAGTACATGGAAAATCAACTGCACGATTTATAATAATAATTGGTTGTTTTAGTCAGTTATTAGAAAACCTTGTGCCTCCTCAGTTTTGCTTCAGACGCTCATAAAAGGCTGTGATAGCCGTATCGATTAGTCGACATCCAGTTAACCGTCCTGCTCTTACCTATCGTGCATGTTGTCTTGATTATGCCGCTGCTGAATCAGTAAGAGATATGACGTCTGTTAGACCAGAGTTCCCGGTGTTAACACAAAACGCGAAATCGGGAGAAGGAAGCATTTGAATGTTTGCCTGGCGCTACCCGATCGCGCTATGCTGATAGTTTGCCGCTAAGTCGTCGCCGGTGAGTGGTAATCGCAATCATCCTCGTTATCCGTTGCTACACTCCAGCGGAATACTTAACTCTAACCATATTTATGATGTCATCAATAAAAATCGATCGACTTACACGATGCACGTGAGTGTGAGTGGGGCGACAAAATCAAAGAAATGAATCTGCTGCGGTGCTCCTGTTAAAACCGCGAAAGCACCTTCGGCTGATCGCATCAAACCCGACTCGAACCATTATTGATTTGGTCTGGTGTGCATGGTGTGTATAATTCTAGGTATACAAAACAAGCTTTGCAATAGGACATGTGGATCATGACGGCAGTGCGACACTAGTCTTATTGAACAGAAGTTAAAAGGTACCGTACCATCAACCACCGTGTTGACAATTAACACGGTAAAAACGTTATAACTTGACTTATTTCTGGATTAT
>JAQGAU010000698.1:0-24810 GCA_034698045.1 Paramacrobiotus richtersi | reverse complement strand
CACAACATAGAAGTCTACGGGCAGAAACAACGCGTTATACCACTTTGAAGGTCAGTTCCCTGTACGCAATAAATTTTGGTGCCCGACCGCTCAATGGGGGCAACTCCATTAAGCCGAACGGATAATCAACATAACCATTTTACCAATAACGTTACCGTTGATCTGGCTCTTACTGTTGCGCAAACTTAAAGTGCGCAGCTTAGTGGTGGAATCTTTTTCTCGCAAAAAGAACTGCGGTATAGTGAATGCTTCTCCCTTAACTTCCGTTCCGGTTTTGCAGTTTTTTCCTTAATCAGTTTTTTGTTAGAATTTTACCATAAGATTTTGTAAATATTGATTTGCCGCTTTTAGCCATTGATTTTTCAATTTATTTGAAGGCTTGTTTGTGAAGCTTTTGTTTTGTTTTGCTCTGTTCTCGTCACTATGATTTGATTGGTATGGGTTTGAGGTTTATCTAGCTTTTTCTACAAAATTAGCCTTCCTCATCCAGTACCTTCTGATATCCGGAATTGTTACTTTTAGATTTACGCAACACAATTATTTGAACTGATAAGTAATACTACCGCCTTACGGCAGTTTGTTAAGGATATGATTCACAGAATATTGCATCTGTAGGTACATCCAATTATAGATGACCGGTTCGGTGTGACCTTTGAGAAAGAATTTTAATTGCTATAACGTGAACAAAGCTAAATATTTAAAACAAATCAGCTGCGATACCAAATATGCTTTCAGCCTTGTTTGTATTTTGAAGAGCTTGTATCGTTACACTTGATTTCCCAATTAAGTTTCCGATATTAAAACTACTTAGTTTTTCTAGGCTATTGAACAAGTGAATTAAACCACGTTCAGAACATTCAATTTCATTTATTATATCAGTGTTTAATTTTATCGTACTCCATGTTAATACTGTTAGCAGATTAAACAACATGGATGTCCATAGCCGAATCTTTCACACTATAATCTGCTTCAATAGCCGTTCTATAGCATGGCTGAAAACCTAAATGTAAAAAACAAGAATATTCAATCCCGCTATGTGAAATTGTCAGTTCATATTAACTTTTAAATCTTTAAATTGGCACATCTCTGTTTATCATAATTTAACTGCAACAAAAAATTATGGGAAATACAGAGATATAACAATTAATATGGAGCTAACAACTCCACACAGTGATACTGGATCTTGCGTAATTCCTTGTCGGTTCAGTCTTTTTAACAATGCCTTATACTGGTTTTTAGATTGTGTGAATCATACGGCTAAAAATTATTTAATTAACATAAAGATGAATCTAACTGAAAATACGATGTATGTAACAGCATAAATATGTTTTTTCTAACTGGAAATGCAATATACCGGCAGTTGCACTGTGCTAGGGGTAAATGGATACGGCAGTAGCTTTCTGGGCAACTGACAGAGGGCGGAGACAGCACTGAAAGTGGGCAGTCTTAAACGGGGCATCTGCCTGAGGCTAATTGCAGTGTCACAGTGTACTTGGTAAAATACTATGAATCTGCTAACTATAAACTGGTATTGTGTTGTATGTGAATATGTGCACTGCTAGTGTCCGCAACCCATTAAAAGCAGTTGCACAGTACAGACGTACAAAGCAAAGAAAGTGCAAAAGCCAGAAAAATCAAGATTAATAAGACTGTACAAAATAGCTTCCAAGTGCAATAAAAACTGAGCACGACAACTTCTTACTTTTAACTAATGTAATGAATTATGTTACTTCTGAAGTTAAACATTCAAACCAAGCTAAGTTTGAAAATGAAAACTAAAGATAAACTGCAAACGAAGTCTTGAGCACAGTAAAATTAAACTGGAGTCGGAGCAAAAAGTACAATTTACCAAAGAAATGACGCAAAAACTGGCCTGCAATTCAGCCGCAACTGCATTCAGCGTATAAATCCCAAGCGAAAGCGCGCCAAAAGTGAAATCCTGCAACAGACCCTATGGGTATGTAGTTATATCAGATAAAAGCACAGGAGCAATTGGTTGCCGTACTGGTGCAGTAAAATAACTATTAGTCATGGCTTTACCGTGTAAATGTGTACGGGGTATTACATATGTGACGAGGTCACGAAATGGTAATTACAAACTTATTGTGGACCCATAAAATCATTACAAGGGAACGTTAACAGATAGCAGGAACGTACACGCACGCCAAGCCTGGCGACGCGGAGCGTCGCTGTGCCTGGTACAATTTAATAGTACTTCCAAGGAATACCAACGATTGGATATACAGTACGTGCTTGGCTATCAACTTCGGAAACGGATTTTTCGAACAACTTGTCCGAGTTTCGCTTTACATAACCTATATATGCATTTCAGCGTCCCCGACGATAGCGTATATGCCACCGTTCGCAATGCTGCACATTTTGTGGTAACAAAACGTACATGCTATGGCCATCATCTGATAACAATGAATCATGTCTCGTATAACACCGGAGGTACTGGTTTTGGTCGGCTGTCGTCGGGCCCAAACTTCTCATTCTGATCGGAGCAGGTATGTATTGTAACTGTCAAACCACTTGCGCTACGTACTACGAAAACGATACAAGCAAAGGAGACGTAGTTATACACATTCATCGCAAAAACAGTGATTTTAATAAGCGGTCATGGCTATTGTTTTGTAACAGAATATATGTACAAGGTCCGTGTATCTGTAGTGATGCTAGCGCTGGCTTTTACTGTTATTTCGGCTGTTACGAATAAAAAAAATATAAAAAAAAATATGTACAAAGTTATCCATGACAAGATTATTCCGCAAACATATGTTCAATACTGAAGTGGGCCGAGCTCTTCTAGCCAATCAAAAACATCCAGTGAACCGATCGGTTTTCGAGATACATTCAAAATGCGAATTTTATTTGGTACAGCTGTGAAACCATAGACCTCGCTCGTTTCTCTCTCTCGGTGACTCGGTCAGTTATTAATTATTGTTATAATACAAGAGCAGACGACCCCTCAGGAACTTCGAGTCTGACCGAAACTGCGTTTTAACTGCCTGCGTATGCGGCCAGCGGGAAGAGCAGATTACCAAAATCGCTTGGCCAAATTGTAGTGTTTCTCAATCTGTCCATGACGGTTTATTTTCGACCAATGGAGACCACGCTAAACACTGGAGCAGTAGCGCAAGGAATAGGATGCGGCATCATGTGGACAGTTTATGGTCACTTTCGGACCGTCACCTCTACAAGCAAGATTGTCAGAAGCTGGGATATCAGAAAGAAGCTAAAGAGCGTGTTAATCTGGAGTAAGTGACTTTTGATCGTGATCAAGAGATGCATGACTGACAACTATATGAGGTCATGACTGAGACCGATTAAACTTGTTATGTTCGCAGATGCGAAGCGAAAAAAACCCTGGTTCGTGTTTCGCTAATTTCTAGGTAAACGTATCGTTCTATAGTACGACGATTCTGCGCCATTCATTTTGCTTTTTACAGTTTGACAGACTACAGTAAAGCTGGCGGTATCCAGAAAGATGCTGCTGCTGTGTCCGATGTCCTTATATCTGTACATGGGTAATACTGTAATGTCAAAAGATTTTGCAGGAGTTTTTTAAAAACAGCATCTTTTGTTTATTCAGTAGAAAAAGCTTTTCATTACGCTTGGGTCACCAGCATCCAGTCAGGTTCTACAGAGTTCAATCAATCATCATACATTTAGTAACCCATGGTTGCATAATCATCGTTGTCCAAATAAGGTGAAGGTGTCACCCACAATGATCCCGAACGTCCATGGCCATGTAAATGGCATTTTTCGTCCACATTATTCCAGTTGCTTTCCGGCCGTCTTCTGGATGGACGGCTGTGCTGAGCAAAATCACGGCAAACGCTGTAAGCAGCAGAACGGACAATGTTCCATGCATAATCCACGTCTTCCATCGTCGAACGCGAACCGGAAGCCACAAAGCGAATTATAAATTGATTGTCGATTTTCGTGTGTACCAAGCGCACGTTTCCCGTTTTGTTGATTTCGGTCAGTAGCAGCTGCGTCAAGTAATCAGGACCCTGGAAATCATTCAAACGTTAACATCATGAACATGAACTGAGATAACGCCCCTGAAAAGACTCACTAAACAAGTTTATGCAAAGTCATCGCACAGCCACAGACAGAACAGTTCTTACCTTCAACCGGAATCCAACAACACCCATGTTATTGCTAACGATCTGCATTCTGGTTTCCGTCGAAACTAACTGCGCGAATTTCTGACCCAGCTGAACCTGTTTCCGAATTTGTTCTTGTAGACCGCTAACTCCATACATTCGAATAACAAACCACAGTTTCAACGCTCGGAACCGGCGTCCGCAGGAAGTGTGCCAGTGCCGGAAGTCTGGTAAGGTGTTGTCTGGTGGATGACTGTTTTTCAGATATTCCGGCTCCACAACGAATGGAGAAGTATACTCTTCAATTGATTTCACCCTATAAAGGGAGAAGCAAATGTTTAGAAAACAGTGCGGTTTGCGACATTCATATTATTGTTATGGTTAAACTGAAGAAAACAATCTACAATAAAAGTCTTGTTTACGCTGTTTCTGCATACATATCGACAAAGACGTTTCTAACCGCTTTTGAATTTTAGTGTCATACTGCAGAAGTGAAGAGTTCACACAGGCGCTGTTCCTGCCCAAAGCGATTGCAGTGTCCAGAACGTAGAAAAAATTATAAAATGTAATGCTACCGTAGAATGCAGCTGGTCCACCGACTGACAGGTTCGAGCATCGTTTCAGTTTGGCTACTGTCTACCTTTAAGGCAGAAAGTCTGACCATCATTCATTAATCACGGTTAAGCCGCTCACCACATAGCGCTGCAGTCGTAGTTGACCATCATCCACTTATGGGGACTCACGACGAACGAATCGACAAATTCGATACCACGCATCAGTGGCTGGTACTCGGGGCAGATCATCGCATTTCCACCATATGCACCATCGACATGGAGCAAAATCTTCTTTTCTTGACAGACTTGACCAATATCATAAAGATTATCAAATGCACACATTCCTGTTGTGCCCAGAGTAGCGCATACGAACGCCGGTATTGAACCATCCTTTTCGTCCTGAGCTATCATTTTCTTTAATTGGTTCGTATCCATTCCGTTTGTTTTTCGTAAAAGTGGTACCAGACGGATTTTGCAACGTGCAAGAAGTCCAGCTCGTGCCACAGAGGAATGTGCCTACCGGGAATGCAACAGCAGATCAGACAATGAAATGAGGAAGAAGTGCTTCGTCATGCTGTCTAAAGTTTTGTTTGTGTTTCACCGGATGTTTGACAGTCTCGGACATTTGACGATAGATGTGTCATCCTGCATGCGTACACAGTGGCATGAATTTCAACATGAACCGTGTGCGAAAAAGCGATCACTCTAGGCTATTGCGGAGATCAGTGACTGCAAGAAACTACCTTTTCATATTTCATTTCTTTTCTAAACGTAAATAAGCAGAGAATAAGTAGTGCGTTTTGTGCTGCTTATGCGGCTGTACTTTGTTGATTACCGTGCTTTGACAAGCGGTCTAAGACGATCAGTGGCAGTCGATCCGAGTGCTTTTACTTTTCAGAGTTGCACGTAGTTATATGAAAAATCTCGTGCGTTTTTGCCAATGTAGAAACGTGGTTTGTTTTTGCAAACCGTCGACATAGCTTTTGTACGTACTGTACACCCGCATGCGTCTGCTAAGCATCAACTATACATGTACTGACCTCTATGGAAGTGTAGCCCACAAGTTTCGACATGACGGTAAATGGAGATTCTTCGGGATAAAGGGCAATAAAACGTTCTCGCGCTGCCAAAAGCGCTTGAAAGGTCGACTCACTGGCACTGCTCATTATTACGCCTCCGCCGCCTTTTTTGGCTCCAAGTGGAAAACATCAGGAAGATTAAGCATTTTTGCTAACCAGTCCAGAACGTGAACTTCCAGTTCCGTGCCGGCCGGGTTGGATATCTGAACAAGAAGAAATGGTAAAGTGTGGCGGTTTTTGTGGCAGAGCCAGGATGTTTTTTAGCGTTAATTTCACCCAAGACTGTCGGCCGAAGCGGAGCGAAGAATTCTTTATTATGCACACGTGCGTTCGTGCACTTAGTGACCGAGCGAACGTCGGGCACACAACACGTAATCCATGAGTTGAGTAGAGGTACAAAAGACCTTCGCTCAGCCTCAGTCGATAAAACAATTTAGACTGCTAAGAAGGAAAAATTGCAGACGTACCAGTGAGAAGCCGATTGCGTTAATAGCACCGGATACTAAATCGCCTGCCTATGATGTAGCAGAATTTCCACTAGGAAAATATCCATGAAAGTGTGGGCTCATCCAGTGAAGTATCTAACATTCACAAATAAAGTCTAGAAAGGTCTTTGTGCTCGCTGCTGTTTATTTTACGCTTCTTACACAATATATAGTGAGCAACGCACATATATATGTACATACTGTGTAACGTATATATGTAGCTATATACAACGTATATATACCTACAGCATTATAGATCATTACACTGTGCCTACAGTATGTGACCTAAACATTTCCAGTATGTTCTGACATGGCTCTGGTGAGTTGGTTCGCTGGACCGTTGTCTGATACGCGGGGGATTTCGCTTAAGATCATGCTGAACAAAGCATCATATACGGCCGAATGAGTTATCCTTTACTTTTATATGTCAAATGGCAAGAGCCCTAAAGCTCCAAATACATATGCTGCAACGGTGTCGAGAAATAAGTGGACTGCTAGGAAAATTTAAAGATTTACTAGCTTGCTGCAATTCTGTATATGAATAGAAGTCAAAGCGAAGTCCAGTCGATAAGACCGGTTCACAACTTCGCAGAATGTAATTAGTATGTATGGAGCTGCTACCTAAACGATCGACGACCTGATTGACCTGGGTTGACCGTCGGGTTTCACGTCATACGATTAATGCTGTATCCACCAGAATGCACCACAACGTTAACTGGAGTGAACTGTTTTAGACTCTCGTTGCATAAGTTTGTATTTGCTTTGCTTTATTTTTAGTGCAATGTATACTTTCAAGATATATTGATGACCTTCAAAAAGGGCAAACGAGTAGTTTTCTCCTCGTCAAGGCCACGTCTGTATTTTTATAAGACATTTCCGTTCGACGCTGCACTACTCACCCTGGGCATAATGTGGGCATCCACATCTCGCATCACGTCCTCAAAGCTGTCACCTTTTTCCGGTGGCTCATTCGGAAGGATTGTGGATAAACTTCCCGGGGATTCGGTTGGCGCCACGTGTATGTTGTCATCCCTCAGATCGCACCAGTATTTCTTAGTCCATGCGCATATTTTCTCTCCAAACAGAACCAGTTTGTCTGCGTCGTCTTCCATCGCACAACGTACAAATTCCAAGACGAGACACTGAAAACAGGAATGAGGAAGGAAACAGAACTATCCGAATTCGTAGGATTTAACTTGTGCCTGTAGCGTGCAAACAGTCGTAGTATGAGACCAGTTGAGACATTCTAATTTCATAGTTGTCACAAGTGGTAGTTACCTGTTTTGTGCCAGTAGGATTACGTACTCGGGCAGCAGAAAAAGCCCAATATTAAACATTAACGGTACCAGCAGTAACTTTACGTTGATTGAGTTTTATAATAAATTCTTCCAGGTATGAGGCTGCATTTTTAATGTGATCAATAAGTGTCAAATTAAATCGCGAGACAGATCGGTTTACATTTTTTCTTGCGTTGCTGACGCATGTTACGGCTACAGTTTTCCGGCTTCTTGAGATACATTTCAACGGCACTTTCAGGTATGAATTTTAGGATCTGACACATGTTTTCGACGTATCTGTCCTGTGGAGGCGAAAACCGTACCAAAGTACCTGTTTTGGCTTGTTTCATGGATTCCAGTTAGAGCTTTGACCGCATAAGCTTTTCACGCTAAACAAAAACGTAGTGCCTGGTTAGATCCTTTACAACCGGTCCATCGCTAGTTGGTAATGTGATTGTAGACAGTATTCCTAAACAGCATTCACGACTCCGTAAGCGAATTTCTTGCTGTTTACATTATGGCGGTGATGGATGCCCTACTTAATTCGAGTTTTATACAATTTTAATAGTACGTACGCTTAGTTCCAAGGATCGCATGCACTTGCTTGGCTATCAACGTCGGTAATGGGTTTTTCGAACAACATGTCGGGGTTTCGCTGTATATAACTAATGCATTTCAGCGTCCCTGGCGATATCGTATAGAAATATGCTGTCGCCACCTTTGGTAATAGTGCACATTTTTTTGGTAACAAGACATAAATCTGATAACAATGAATCATGTCTCGTACTGTATAACAGCCGGGTTACTGGTTTTAGTCAGCTATCGTCGGGCCCAAACTTCTGGCAGGTATGTAAGTTTTAAACCGGTTGCACGCCGTACTACGAAACGATACAATCAAACGAGAAGTATCCATACACATATACTACAACTTTAATTGCAGAAATAGTGATCTATTTCTGCGAGAATAGCGAGAAGCAGATTAACAACATTTGTCAATCTCTTGACCAAACTGTAGTGTTTTTCACCGTGTCCAAGACAGGGTTTACGTACTTTCGACCAATGGATCTCTATACCTTGGAGCATAACGCAAGGAATAGGATGTGGCATCATGTGGACAGTTTATGGTCACTTTCTGACCGTCAACTCTACAAGCAAGACTGTCGGAAGGTGGGATAGCAGATGGCGTTTGAACTTATCTGCACAAATCGCAGTCGCTTCATTACTTCACGTATTGTCCGAACGCATGTTTCAAGAATGTCGGAATTTTTTGGACAATTTTCCATTCAGGGTACCATGTCGAATAGTCTACGGAACTGCTGTAGGATATACACGCCGTTTCAAAGTAATAAGAGAGCGGCTGGTTGTTTTAAACCGAGTTGTAGTCGGATTCTGTCAAGTATTTGGCAGGTGTGAAGATACCAGGCCATAGCCCACATATCTGTATGTGACCGGCAAATCCGTCCGGAGGGCAAAAAATCCGTCCGGAGTACATTTTGCCCATTCAAAAATGCTGTTCTTAGAAGTTCCGCGTGCTATACAGACACGAATCCAGAGGTCATCCGGACTTTTACCGGAACCCATCAGGTAGCTGGTAAATCTGGACACTCTTGCCGGCGCGCAGGAAGTAGTTGGTTTCACCCGGACACTTTTGCCGGTGCTTAGTAAGCGTTTTGTTCGCGGCTCCCAAACGCTCCCAATCAACTACTTCCTGGCTTTCGGCAAAAGCGTCCGGGTTGGAACCAACCACTTTACGGGCTCCGGCAGAAGTGTCCGGATAAAATCCACTGCTTCCTGGCCCCCGGCTGAAGTGTTCGACTGGAACTAAACGCTTACTAGAGTCCAGCAAAAGTGTCCGGCTGGACTAAACGCTTACTGAGTTTCGGCAAAAGTGTCTCGGTAAAACCAACTGCTTCCTTGGCTCAGGCAAACGTCCGGATGACCTATAGAGTCGTGTCCGTAGCACGCGGATCCTCGTATCGTAGTAAACCATTCGAGTTTTATGGCTAATAACTCCAGGGAACACCAACGACCGCCATCGACCGGATATTCCTGCTTGGCTATCAACGTCGGTAACCGGGTTTTTCGAACAACAGGCCCCAGTTTCGCTTTACATAATCTACTGTATGCATGTGACGATATTCTTGCATATGATGTCGCCCCCTTTGGTAATGCTGGACGTTTTGTGGTAACAAGACATACATGCTATGGCCGTCATCTGATAACAATGAATCATGTTTATAACAGCGAAGCTACTGGTTTTAGTCAGCCAGCGTCGGGCCCAAACGCGCCGTACAACGAAAACGATACAATCAAATGAGAAGTACGTGTACACATATACTGCTTTAATCGCAAAAACAGTGATTTTAATAAGCGGTCATGGCTATTATTTTGTAACAGAATATATCTGTATGTACATAGTTACAAGACAAGATTATTCTGAAAATATATGTTAAATACTGAAGTGGCCGAGCTCTTCTAGCCAATCAAAAAAATCCAGTGAACCTATCGGTTTTCGAAATACATTCCAAAATGCGAATTTTGTTTGGTACAGCTGTGAAGACGTAGACCTCATTCTCTTGGTCATTTATTAATTATTGTTATAATACTCGTACAAGAGCAGACGAGTGAGACGACCCATCAGGAACTTGAAGTCTGGCCGAAAGTTCGAAACCACGTTATAACTGCGTATGCGGCTATGGGGAAGGACAGATTAACAACATCAGTACAGTTGTGAATCTCTTGACTAAATTGTACTCGTAGTGTTCCTCACCCTGTCCATGACCCTGTTTACTTTTGACCAATGGAAACCACTCTTTAGTCTTTACCATGGAGCCATAGAGAGTAGGATGTGGCATCATGTGGGCAGTTTATGGTCACTCTCTAACCGTCAACTCTACAAGCAAGACTGTCAAAGGTAGGATATCAGATGACGCTTTATTTGCCCAAATCGCAGTACGCTTCATCGCTTCACGTATTGTCTGCCGTATTCCAGGATGTCGAAATTTCCTGGACAATCTTCCATACAGCGTACCACGTCGAATAGTTTTGGATACAGTCATGCGACAAAGAGAGCGGAACTCGGATACCCGACTACTCCGCGTAACAGGAGCTATACTTTGCCCTTTGACTTCTATGTTAAACGGGGAACCCGAGAACCCGGGTATCCGGGTACTGCGCGTAACAGGTGGCATACTTTGCCCGTTCACTTCTATGTTATAACGCAAAACCCGAGAACCCGAGTACCCGGTACTCCGCGTAACAGGAGCCATACTTCGCCCATTCACTTCTATGTTAAACGGGGAACCCGGGAACCCGATAACTCGTAGAGCTCAAAAACCGAACTCGATGTTGTAGGTTGGTTCTGTTCGAATCGGTTTGACCGGTTTGCAGTTTGTCGGTACAATACCGGTCTGTTTGGTACGGGCTGCTCTTCGGTTTGGTATTACGTCAGGAACCTCGGCCCGGGTACCAGCCGTAACAGGAACCAATCTTTTTCTAGAGGGGAGAGAACGCTCGCTGCGCTCGCTTGATTATTCATTTACCGAAAAGAGTATTCTGCAGTGTGGCATTCTAAATTTGTGATAACTTTGCGTAATTTGCGCGCCGCGCAGAAACCGCAGCAGATTTTAGGTTAGAGGGATCACCCGTGTAGAAAATGCAGGAGCGTGCAGGAGTATAACAAGCATTTCGTGAATCAGATGAACAGTCAAGGAATATCCACGAGAGTGTGTCAGTGTCCAGGAGTCAGTGTTTATATGCCAGCCCGCGGGGATCAACAAACGTCAACCTTCGCAAGAATTGGAACAGTTAGGGAAATAACCGAGAACTTTGTGCAGCCGGATATTTAGCCCTCCAGAGTGTTCGTGTGGGAATGGGTGTTTTGATTTTCAACTCTCAAACTGTACGATCTTTTCTGAGGTAGTTTCTCGTACGATTACGACTTGTTTTTGAACAGCAAACATCCTCACGTGCTGAGAGGATTGTTATGATTTGGCATCTACTGCTCTGAAGGAGCTATGCGCCGTTGCACTTTTTGCAGGCAGACCCGAACATATTTCACACGCGGCATGTACAACCTAACTTGGATCAAATGACCAAGCCCTGTTTACGGCTCTATCTTTCTCTCGAATGAGCAGGAGCCCTTTCTCCTGGTCTCAGCTGACGTTGCAAAACAGCTTTTTGGGTTAACGATTTAAATGTTTTGTCTACTCCCTTTCGAATTTAATTAGAGTATAAATTTTGTTGACCATGCACTGGATGCCTTTCATGTAGAAATTGATTACTTTTCAAATGCACCGCAAGGCCGGTCAACGGACCTATGCTTGCACAAAACACCTGGTTCGTCAATTTTTTTTACTAATCTGCTACAGTCAGAAATTGTGAAATAGTCAGCAACAAGGGTTAGTTTCAAGCATCAGTTTTCGGAAAACAGCTTCTGTTTATTCAGTAGAAATTGCTTTTCCTTACGCTTAGGTCACCATCACCAGTCAGGTTCTGGGGAATTAAACCAATCTTCGTACATTTAGTAACCCATGGCTGCTTAATCATCGTTATCCAAATAAGGCGAAGGTGTCACCCACAATGATCCCGTACGTCCACGGTCATGTAAATTACCTTTTTCGTTCACATTGTTCCAGTTGCTTTCTGAGCGTCTTCTTGATGGCGGGGTGTGCTGAGCAAATGCACGGCTAACGCTGTGAGCAGCAGAACGGACAGTGTTCCATGCATATTCCACGTCTTCCATCGTCGAACGCGAACCGGAAGCCACGAAGCGAATGATAAATCGATTGTCGATTTTCGTATGTACCAAGCGCACGTTTCCCGTTTTGTTGATTTCGGTCAGCAGCAGCTGGGTCAAATAATCAGGACCCTGGAGAGCATGCAAACGTTAACATATCATGAAACACGAACTGGAACTAACGCCCTTGAACAGACTGACTGATTTATTCAGTTTTATTGTCATCGCTTATACGTGTACACATGTGAATCGAGATAATGTTTTAGGTTATGTTACGTAAATCGTGAAATGAAGTACCATATTTCATATCACGCGTAAATCTAACCTGGTTGAAATATGTTTCCAAGGCTGTGTTAAAGTTTTTATCAGCATTTTTGGTGATTTACATCTCCGCACTTTATAAGGCAACTCACAAGTAAGTGTTCTCGGGTAGGGCTCAGAAATAAATAAGTCCCGTATCCGATCTAGTAAATACGGGGAACATTTAGCGATTTATTAATCATTACCAGGCACAAACGTTGAACAGTTATATGAATTACAAAGTTCTTAATACGTAAGTTTCCTTAACATACCTCTACGAAGCAAGGATCAGCAAGGCTATCTTAGGCGGATTCCCGTAGACCACTATGTTAACCCAATTTACACATTAATAATTCGAAAATTCATAACTTTTCACCATTTTTGCCTGGTAACGTACAAAAAATTGCTAAAGGTTGCTAGCCTTTACTATATCATACTGGTATAACGGGACCTTTAAATAGTCCTGAGTCTTGCCCAAAAATATTTACTTGTCAGTCCTCAAGTTCATGAAAAAGTTATCGCACAACCACAGACAGGACAGTTCTTACCTTCAACCGGAATCCAACCACACCCATGTTATTGCTAACGATCTGCATTTTGGTTTCCGTCGCAACTAACTCTGCGAATTTTTCACCCAGCTGAACTTGTTTCCGAATTTGTTCTTGTAGACCGCTAACTCCATACATTCGAATAACAAACCACAGTTTCAACGCTCGGAACCGGCGTCCGCAGGAAGTATGCCAGTGCCGGAAGTCTGGCAAGGGATTTTCTGATAGATGGTTGTATTTTAGATATTCCGGCTCCACAATAAATGGAGAAGTATACTCTTCAATTGATTTTACCCTGTTAAGGGAGAAGAAAATGTATAGAAAACAGTTATCCATGGTTGAACTATAAAATATTTAATCCAGCGGAACAGGGGTGACTGCATTGACAACTGCAGCGGCAGAGAAGGGAACGTATTCACTGATAAGCCATTATTGTACCTTTACTAACAAACAGTACGAGTATCTCTACCGTAGCAATGATGAGTTCCGGTAAATTCCAAAACTTTTTAAACGTCAGATTTAGTAACCAAACTTTTGACGATCTCAATCTTGTGTATGAGAGCCAACTGTATTATGCTACAACTGTTCAGTACTACAGATACTTTTCAACTCAAGAACGTTTCTGGATTGCACTCTAAAGCAGTGGGAAAATAGCATGGAAGTCGAAAGAAAGGTACATTAACCCACAAAGAATTTTTCATGTAGAACGATTCCCGGCCACAGTAGGGGGCAGCGCTGTTTTTCACTGTAGCGGGCAGGAAGCTGAAAGAGGCCTGTCGCTTCAGTTATGCTATGGCAAAGCTGGATTATGATGCGGTTTACGACATTCGTATTAGTGTTATGTGTTAAACATAACGGCATGAATGTTATGGAGAGAACGGCATAACTGCATAAACGATATTACGTTGCGATCGCTGAGTAACGCTGGCATCGAAGCCTATCCGGAGCCGGCTGGATTTGTTCGTGAGGATGGTAAGTGTCCGGATGGAGCTACCCGAATGAACTGGTTCCGTAGTAAACCGCTCGTTTGGGATGTAACTGTACGGGATACTGTATGTGACACTTACGTTCGAGCCACGTCCAAAACTGCCGGAGCAGTCGCCGAACAAGCGGCCGAGAAGAAAAAGAATCAATTTTAGTCAATTCTCGAGCGTTGAAATTTTGTGCCTCTTGCATGCGAATCGTTTGGCGTCTTGCAATTGTGTGCCGAGGCGGTAGCGTTGTACAAAGAGATTGGTAGGAAGTTGTTCGTGAGGACGGGTGAAAGTCGCTCGACATGTTTTTTGTTTCAGCGCTTAAGTTTGGAAATCATGCGCGGTAACGTTAGTCTGATTTTGGCAACTGCCCCTTCTCGCGCTAACTGGTACAAATACTTTGTTTGATTTGCTTGTACTTTGGTAATACGTACAGTACAACCGGGCTTATGTTAAACAGAACTAACTATATCTAGACCTGAAAGCCTGAAAACCTGAAAGGTAGAAAGTCTGACCATCATCTGATCCACCGCCTGATTGGCTCGATAAGAATCGCTTCAGTTTCTCTACTGTCTAACGTTGCAGCTGTCTGTCATTAATTAGTAACGATTAAGCTGCTCACCACATAGCGCTGCAGTCGTAGTTGACCATCATCCACTTATGGGGACTCACGACGAACGAATCGACAAATTCGATACCACGCATCAGTGGCTGGTACTCCGGGCAGATCATCGCATTTCCGCCATATGCACCATCTACATGAAGCCAAATCTTTTTCTCTTGACAGACTTGGCCAATGTCATACAGATTATCAAATGCACAGATTCCTGTTGTGCCCAGAGTCGCGCATACGAACGCCGGTATCGAACCATCGCCTTCGTCTTGAGCTATCATTTTCTTTAATTGGTTCGTATCCATTCCGTGGGTTTTTCGTAAAAGTGGTACCAGGCGGATTTTGCAACGTGCAAGAAGTCCAGCTCGAGCCACAGAGGAATGTGCCTATCGGAAATGCAACAGCAGATCAGATCATGAAATGAGAAAAAAATACTTCGTCTGAAGTTTCGTTTGTGTTGCGACGAGTGTTTCACAGTCTTGGATATGTCACGATAGGTGAGTAATCCTGCATGCGTACCCAGGATGTAAGAATTTCATCATAAACCACAAACTTTGGATTGTTTGTGCAAACCGTAGATGTAGCGAGGTTTGAAAGATCAAGCATGTTTTCTGATCAGAGGGTGCTCTGGCGCACTTACCGGCTGCTTACAAGCAATACGGAAGAAAAAGAGCGTACATACTGTGGCACTTCTGAACCAACACGTAAAAACTTTATGGTTCAGAGGTACTTATTTCGTTGTCTATTGAATGGCTCTGCGGAGAAGGGAACCAGAAGGTGTTGCAACACACCGTGGTGTGTTGCAACTTAAAATACCCTGAACTATTAAATACTTAAAATACCCTCAACATGCGTCCGTTTCTATGGGCGACTACCTTCCACGTAGCGGATGTAATAGAACTGTTTGTACACCTACATAACTACGTCTGCTAAGCGATCACCAGTACATTACTGACCTCTATGGAAGTGTAGCCCACAAGTTTCGACATGACGGTAAATGGAGATTCTTCGGGATGAAGGGCAACAAAACGTTCTCGCGCTGCCAAAAGCGCTTGAAAGGTCGACTCACTGGCACTGCTCATTATTACGCCTCCACCGCTTTTTCTGGCTCCAAAGTGGAAAACATCAGGAAGATTAAGCATTTTCGCCAACCAGTCCAGAACGTGAACTTCTAATTCCGTGCCTGCTGGGTTGGATATCTGAACAAAAAGAATTAGTCAATTTCGGCCAGAGCCAGGATGTTATTTAGCGTTAATTTCACTCAAGACTGTCGACGGAAGCGGAGCGAAGAATTTTCAAGGGTTCTTTATACTGACACACGTTCGCTAATCAACTGCACACGTGCGACTGATAAATGCACACGTGATCGAGTGCACTTTGTGACTTAGTGACCGACCGAATGTTGGACAGACAACACGAAATCCATTTGAGTTGAGTACATAAGACTTTCGCTCAGCCTCATGAGTCGATTACAATTTAAACTGCGAAGAAGAAAAAATTGAAGACTTACCAGTGAGAAGCCGATTGCGTTAACGGCACCGGATACTAAATCGCCTGCCAAAGACGCAGCAGAATTTCCACTAGGAAAATATCCATGGAAGTGTGGGCTCATCCAGTGAAGTATCTAACGTTCACAAATAAAGTCAAAAAAGGTAATTCGACCATATCCCCTCAGTATGCTACTTTTTTTACCAGACCCGGAATATGCTACTTTTACCCCAACGCTTTTGCTTCGGGGGACGGGGTCCCATATAACGGGTACCGAAAAAAAATAGCATACTAAGGGCTATCGTCGAAGTATTGTTTGTGCTAGCATGTCAAGCTTTTTACACATATATTATAGTGAGCAACGCACATATATATGTATATATAATGTATGTAGGCATACCGTATATACACAGTATGTATACACTGTTTATGTTTGTGTATATATAGGGGTTACATTCCGCACCATACCATATCCGTGTATTGCTCCAGTCACACGGCTTGGCGATTTATTAATACGTTGTGGCTGCACTCACACACTGTACAGCCATTACGCAACCGCCAAGCGGTATGACTGAACCAATACAAGGCCCACCGTTATGTCCCATAAATGCAGTATACTTTCTTAGAGGCTTTCGCTGCATAAGTTCGTATTTGCTTCGCTTTATTTTTTTGTTTAATGCTTTACACTTTCATGTACTGGTGGCCTTCCTAAAGGACAAACTATTATTTTGCTCTTTACTGTATTTTCAGAAGATTTTACGTTTTGCACTGCAGCACTCACCCTGGGCATGATGTGGGCATCCACATCTCGCATCACGTCTTCAAAGCTGTCACCGTTTTCTGGTGGCTCATTCGGAAGGACTTTGGATAAACTTCCCGGGGATTCGGTTGGTGCCACCTGTATGTTGTCATCCCGCAGATCGGACCAGTATTTCTTTGTCCACGCGCATATTTTCTCTCCAAACAGAGCCAGTTTTTCGGCGTCGTCTTCCATTGCACAACGTACAACTTGCAATCGAGACACTGACAGGTATCAGGAAGGAAACAGAACTGTCCGGCTTCGCAGGGTTTAACTTGTGCCTGTAACGTGTAGACAGTCGTACTATGAGACCAGCTGAAACATTCAGTTGTCACAAGTAGTCGTTACCTGTTCGTGCCAAGTACGATTTCGTGCTCGCGCCGCAGCAAAAAACCCAATATTAAAGATTAACGGTACCAGCAGTACCTTTACGTTGATTGAGTTTTATACTAAATTCTTGCCGGTATGAAGCAGCATTTTTTATGTGATTAATAAGTGTCAAATTAAATCGCGAGACAAATCAGTTTACATTTTTTCTTGCATTACTGACAGTACGTTACGTACGGCTACAGTTTTCGGGCTTATTGAGATGCATTTCAACGGTAACATGTAAGCCGCTTGTCAACACAGTGGGCGGAGGGAAGTACCCTAGTGGCCTGGCCTGTCCTGGCCCACCAGCGTCCGGTACCCGAAGGAGTACTTCTACGAAGTAAGTCATAAAACCGGCAACTGCCAATCACTATTTTTTAAGGTCACCTGGTCTCTGGTCAGTGCATTTATGGTCAGTCGAAGATTTGTCGTTTTCCTACTCTTCAGCTTTCGTCTCAACCTAAAAAGACGGATAACCATGTATTTCTCATCAAGAGTGTGTCAGAAAAACGAGCTTCCCATGAGAAGAAACGGGCTGCTTACTACTCTTTCTGTAAGCAGTCGTACTTAATTCTTTATCTTTGTGAGCATTTGCGGGTTTACTGTGCTCTTCTCTTACACAGCAATCTCTGTAGTGGGTAACATATTGATATATGATTAATTGATCAATTATAGGTAATGATGATATCCTGTCAGCCGAAGCCGGATATCGAATAAATCGCATTGCTTAAACAAATCGTACTGCTTTAATATCTCCATAAACTCACCGCAATCACAAATTTATTCTTTGTTCCAGTGCCAGCGCGGCTCTGATAATTCGGATAATTTGCAGGGAAGCCTTATTAGTAAGACCACAACCTTCAGCAAAGAGAAATTACTAAATATATGCGCTTCTCTGATGCATAGTTAGCACATACGTATGAAACTTAAACTGCCTTCCGGTAGTTCAGTTCCCGCTCTGTTTCCCCGCACTATATTTACAATGTCGGCGATTTCGGTAGGGGACACCCGTACGGAAGCAGCCGGTTGCTGCTGTAGTAAGGCGTTATGTAATATACTCCTGCTTGGGACGGGATTTTTCTTCGGCGTGGGCAGCCTTCTGGCCTGCTTATTTGCCGAGGTAAAAAGGTGTGATACTTTCAAATATAAATTGTACAATCTGACCCAAGTTTTCGACTGTACCAAAGCGCCTGTTCTGGATTGTTTCATGGATCTGAGTTAGAGCTTTTCACGCTAAAAAAACTGTATGCATGTTTAGATCCATTACAATCCGTCCATCACCAATTGCTTGTTTTATTGTAGACAGTGTTCCTAAACAGCATTCACGACTCCGTAAGCAAATCTCTTGCTGTTTACATTACGCCGGTGATGGATGCCGTACTTAATTCGAGTTTTATGACTAGTACTTCCAAGGAACACCAACGATCGGGTATACCTGCTTGGCTATCAACTTTGGTAACGGGTTTTTTTGGAACTATATGTCCAAGTTTCGCTGTACATAACCTATGCATTTCAGCGTCCCTGACGATATCGTATATGCTGTCACCACCTTTGGTAATTTTGCGGTAGCAGGTTGTGCATGCTGTGGCCGCCATTTGATAACAATGAGTCATGTACTGGTTTTAGTCAGCTATCGTCGGGCCCAAACTTCTCATTGTGATCGGATCAGGTACGTAAGTTTCAAACCAGTTGCGCGCCGTACTACGACAACGATACAACCAAACGAGAAGTATCCATACACATATACTGCTTTAGTCGCAGAAATAGTGATCCTTAATAAGTGTATGTAATTACCTACATGATAAGATTATTCTGAAAATAATTATGTTAAATATTTAAAGTGGGCCGAACTCTGCTAGCCAATCAAAAAAATCCAGTGAACCGATTGGTTTTCGAGATAAGTTACAAAATGCGAATTTTTTTGGTACAGCTGCGAAATCATATACCTCGCTCGTTTCTCTCTCTGTGTCAGTTAACAAGTATTATTATAATACAATGTCAAGAACTTCAAGTCTGGCCGAAGCTTCGTCTTAAATGTGACTAGTTTCGCGGCTAGCGGGAAGCAGATTAACATGACAAAATCAGTAAAATCTCATGAACAATTAAATTGTAGTGTTTCTCACCCTGTCCATGACGGTTTATTTTCGACCTATGGAAACCACTCTTTACCTTGGAGCCATAGCGCAAGGAATAGGATGTGGCATCATGTGGACAGTTTATGGTCACTTTCTGACCGTTAACTCTACAAGCAAGACTATCGGAAGGTGGGATATTAGATGGCGTTTTATTTGCACAAATCGCAGTACTCTTCATCACTTCACTTGTTGTCATAACGTATTTCAGGAATGTCGGAATTTTCTGGACAATTTTCCATACAGGGTACCACGTTGAATAGTTTTGGATACAGTCGGGCGACTAAGAGAGCTATGTTCGCACAGACCCGTCTGTTGGAATCTCTACTTTTTCCTGCTAAACACCGGTTCTGCCGACCCCGAACAAATCAGAATCAACTTTTTCGCTGTTCTGTTACCGGCATCGGGACTGGGTATTGTGACCCTATGCTTACTTCGTCATCCATGGATGCGACTTGAGAAACATGCCGAAGAAGGTGTTGATCAAGAGTAAGTAACCCGTACGAGCAACCTCTGATTGTGATCAAGACATGTATTTAATGAGTGGCAGTAGGTCATGACTGAGACCGGCCAAACTTGTTATGTTCGCAGACGTGAAGAGAAAAAACCCTGGATCGTGTTTCGCCACTCCCTGGGTAAGCATACAATTTCATAAATGATACTGCGCCGTTCATTTTGCTTTTTACAGTTGACGTACTGAAGCTGGCGGTGTCCAGAAAGATGCTGCTGCTGTGTCCGATGTTCTTATACATGGGTAATACTATATTGTCGAAAGATTTTGAAAAAACGTCGGCTTAAATTAATTACCGGTTATTTTGAACATATCCAGCTTAATTTTAAACAGTAACAGACTCGCTGAATAGACATCGGTCAGAAGAAAAAATTATCCCTGTTAGCGCGTGATAAGACTGGTGGCAAAATCATCTGCATTGAACACGCCGAATTCCCATAATTCCCATAAATGAGCAAACGCTGAAATAAAAAAGAGTTCGAACGACTCTCGCCATAAAACCTTTTTTTCGAAGCATAGCCGAAGCCTGGAGCGTTTATTTTCACCGCCACCCAAGAGGGCGTTTGTTTCGGGGGAGGGGTTTACTGCTTCAAACTGTCCTTTTATTTGTAAAATGCAGTTTTTAGGCGTACAACTGACAGAAAGCGGTAATTAAGTATGAATAGCTGTTGGTACATCTAACAAATAATCATATTTAGGTGTTGAGATGACTTTCTGGATGAATGTCTACGGAACTGCTCTAGGATATACACGCCGTTTCGGGGTAATACGAGAGCAGCTGGTTGGTTTAAACGGAGTTTTAGTTGGATTCGGTCAAATAGCAGGTCTGGGCAGATACCAAGCCATAGCCCACGTACAGACAATTTTTAATCCATGCCCATAGGTGGATTTGTTTATGGAATGTGTGGCGGTGTTCTTCGCCAGCGAGGACGGGATGTCGGGATTCTTGTGGCCTTCCTGGTTCATTTGGTGGCTTTTTTTGTTGTCTTTCTGATACTGCCCGAACGATCTCCGCTCGAAGTTACCGATGGTATTCCTTATGTTGCCGTTAGGTTAGCGAGCCATACAGGCCTACTGACCGAATTCGAAGCACTTGCGAATTTTACAGACCAGGTGTATCTTTGGTTTGTTCGTTCCTCATGGGTTTCGGTAAGCTGTATTCAATAAATCCACAAGCACGTTCTGCATGAATTTAACATACAGTTTTGCAGGGGATGCTGGCTGGAATAATCCGGTGCGAAAACCAAGGTAAAGTAAAACGATCTGCTTAACTATGGCTTTTTTTGTTGTGTAGTTATGCTCCTTGCTGGAGGCCTTATACCCAGAAAACCCAGTGTCAGCATTTGCGGTATTCCAGGCCTATCAGGTACGGTGTTTGTTTGTTTACTCATTTTGTTAATAATATACTGATAGTTTGACATTCTGATCACCATGACGTATGATCAATGTGTATTCCGATGATCAACGTTGCTGCAGGCTTTGGGGAATGTTGTTTCGTTCGCCTACTCATCGGTTTTAATAGTTCCTTACCAGCTTGCCATAATGGTTGTTACTGCTGTGATCGGATTACATGGGTTCTGCATCGTCGAATGGCGAGTGGCAACCGAAGAAGCGAAAGTGGCGCTGGCTCAGTCCAAGAATCAGTCAACCGCTTCCAAGCTGTCCGAAATGTCAACAAAGACCGAATGCTTAAGCGAATCCGAACTATAGCTTTTTTTTACAATGTGTCGAGTTGTCCATGCTAAATGTCAGCTTGGCCGAATTTTGAAATTTGCACGCCGAATAAGGCGGCCGCCTACGAACATGTAAAGAAACTTTGGCTCGAGTAATGGGCTGTTAAGTTGGTGTCACCGGAGGATCCAGAGGCAGGAAGCAAGTCAGGATAACCACACTTCATCAGCCTACAGTAATTCAGAGTTTGATAGGGAGTGAGATTCCGAAATCGAACAGATATCTAAACTCGTTTCCTTCTGTAAGCTCGAAGAGCCTCAGTTAGCAACTATGCTGCAGCGTGACCTTTTACACACGTTCTTCCTGTTTTTTGTGGCGCTGAGTTTATCCAGTGCAGTTGATTCGACGTATACTCTTCGACTGACTAAACTTGCTAAAACAATCTCTCCGGCAACGAGAGACAATTCAGAAAACGGCTTATAACGGCAGTTAAATGGATCAATCATATTACAGAGAAGGCTAAACCCAGTTTCGCCCACACTTACTTATTTTTAGTGAGCATATTTTAAGTCAGAAATGTGACTATTGAGAAAAAAGTCGAGAACTGACTGTTTTTTGCCACTGGGATCACATTGTACATTAGTGTAAACAACATCAGGTTGAACGACCAAGTTCTGTTACTGGGCTCCAGCAGCTGTTACCGGGGGGACGTAGTCAGCCAGAGGGGTGTCGAAGAGAGGTCGGTCAGTGTACAGACGCTCGTTGGCGAAGTTCTCCAAGGCAGCGAATCTGTGACAATATTAGTCACAACTAATCACAGAGTGCACCGATAAAGGAAGAAAAGAGCGAATGATTCAAAGGTGCGTGTTGCTTACCGCTGGCAGTCGACATTGAAGAAGTAGTCGCAGACGAGGGTGACCTGGTTGAAGAGGGTGCTGTTGACGCAGAGGTAGCTGGTCTGGTTGCCGTTGACGTCGCAGCGGTGGAAGACCTTGCACTGAGCATCCACATCGGCGTAGAATCCGGGCTGTTTCTTGCTGCCGCACTGGGAGTTGCTCTGGGGAATTGTATCATAGGTCGGGTAAAAACCCGTCCAACCTGGCCATGGCTGACCACAGAACATTCATTTCATCAGGCGGAAGAAAGTTGCTTGGCATACGCAATAATCCTATCGCGGTTTATGGTAAAACATCAGGAGTTAGTAAGTTAGTAAGTTAGTAAGTTTTCAAATGCACAAAATGCTGTACAAAGGGCCAAACCTTGGCTAGGAGATCGAGTACTTCTTCAACGTTCAGCGCCTGCTTCAGGTGGTCCCACAGGCGGGCGCACATGACCATGGCCACCAGCGAGACATGAACGACGGCTTTCATCATTTTCAACGCGAGTTTTAGGTTAGAAGTCGAAAATCCCTGCGCTGCTGCAAATTGCGATTGTGAGTTTCCTGTTGTGCTTGTAAAGGGATACCTTTATACTGTATTCGTCACTCTGCTTTATTTCTGTGATTCACGTGTCAGATGGAGTCCTCTTATGGCGTCCGTTACTCATTCGTGCCGGGATCGATGACTTATCAGTACGCACTCGGGTTTGACAATGCTGTAACAAGGAAGCTGTGTGCAAAGACGCTACCTTGTAGGCGGTTATTTATATATGCTTCTGCAAGTGGTAAATACAACAAAATGTTGATTTAGCTGTTCAGATTGTTTCGTGAGCTGAACTACAGTAAACCTGCTCCTGCAAGCGTATGTTCGGGAGGCTCGGGCATGTGCCAGAAAAGAGTGCCGTCCAGCCGTACCGAAAGTGTAAAGTGCGGCAGTCGTGAGTCCTTTCACAACAGTGTTTTTATAGAAAAGAACCAGTTTATTTTCCGAAGTGTTTATGGTAGACAGTTTTAGAATCGTGTTTAACCGGAAAGCAGTACATCCGGTTTGGTTATCTCTGTTCGGTACTGTAACAGGAACAGCATCAGAAACAAGACAACAAGCTGTAAGATGAATCTTTTTTCTCGAATTGTGAGTAATCGGTTTTATGGAAGCGTATAGGCACGGTAACTCGCGGGCAACAACGTGAACGCTGACTCGATGTTTGAAGATTTGTGTAACTAAGCAGTTTCAGTGTTTTTCGAAAGCAGTGAAAAGATGTATATGGTGATACTGCCCCTACACTGGCTGATCTCTGAACAGCAGACCATAGACCGTACGGTCAAGTTACTGTACTGCACTTTGCAGATCGCCGCCGTCCATGTTCGCGCCATGTTTTCCGTAGTACATTCTGTACTGGGGTTTTACTGGTCATGCAGTTAGCGTTGGGAGCAAACTACACAAAATCCTTTGGACTTAGGGCGCTTGCATACAGTTGTTTATTCAACGAGGAAAAAAATGAAAAGAATTCTAATGGTCGAGGGAGCAGCCACATCAAGCAAGCAGCTTGAAAATTCTAACAAGAACATTTGTTCAGTACAGTAATTAAGTATGTTAGCACACTTTTCACAAGGCAAAACAGGATCCCGTTAGCCTCTCTTCTTCATAAAAAAGAGATTGTAGAAACATATGTGCAGCTCCTGCACGCTCAAGCAGAAGAATAACGGATCCAGTATACCTAGAAAATGAAACATAGCGCCCGAGATGTATGCCAAATCACCTGAATCATACTGTGGAAAATACTCTTTCAACGTATAGAATATGGCGGATGGCATCCTACAAAGGACGACACTAATCGTAAACAAAGTCAAGACAATAAACGGCCGAGGTCCAGTATTCTTGTTGCGACTTGATTGAGTTGATGGATCCACAGTACTCGCGGTTGGACGGTTGCTGGAATTTCCCACTCTTGGCCTATGAGCCTTCCATTTGCTGCGCTTCCACAGTAGCAGAGGGTACACTACGGGCATGAACACTATTGGCCCATCATAGATGAAAATATCCTTAATTACAGTCCATGCGAACTGAGCCGGGCCGTTCTGCCAGCATCCAAGATTGAGTGGCAGTCTGTAGTAAACAGCATCCAAGATTATTCCCGGCAGCAACATGATGTGAAGATATAGCACAGCGATGAGGCACAGCAACCCAGCCACCGTATAGTTGTGGCGCCGTCTGTATGACACCGGCCAAAACAGTGCCCAGACACGATTGACGCTAATGAGAATATGAATCTGGGTTGGCAT
>JAQGAU010000697.1:0-24850 GCA_034698045.1 Paramacrobiotus richtersi | reverse complement strand
ACTTATTCCGTATCAATGAAACTCAACCAGGTTGTCCAGACACTGGATGAAGCGGTCAGCACGACAAAACGACTGTTTTCCTTTACTGCAAAACCCGAATATGTCTTTGGTAAATACTTCTTTTGAACTGCAGTTTTCGTTCATATCAGTGATGCAATAATATTTCAAGCGGTAAATGGACGGGTGAACAAAACAGCTGTATTATTTAGCGAATGTCTCCTGCGAGTGCAAAAAGCCATATATTCGTACAGTTCTCACGGCCATTGTCTTCATTCTGATCGTCTTATTAGGTTATCGTATAGCGGAAGACGAACCGGGAATTCGGGGTTGTTTAAGGAAACTGGTGGTGGATGGCATGCATATCGATGTCGCTCTGATATCCAGCCGAATATCATCAACACACGTTTCGCAGGTTCTCTTCAATGAGTGCCCGATGAGGGATCGGTAAGAGAAAATAGGGTAGATTTATTCCATAGCGATCTATATTTCGTGAAACAAATTGTTATTCTCCACATTAGCAACTTCTCTAAAATGTTCTGCTGTGTTTCGTGAGATCTCACAGCGCGCGAATTTTGCAAGTGTATATTTTAAGCTTCGATACAGAATTTAATTGATCATGCAGTAGCGTAGTGCAGCGGCATAGAGCTCCAAAATTAACTGCTTACTTGCGCGCTTACTTACTTACTTAAGCGCGCTATCAAACTGTAAACGCGCTGTCGACGTTTCCATTAATATATTACGCTTTTTTTGTCTTGCTAATGGGTTTAATTCTTGATCCTGGTAGTGGATTGTTTTTATTCACGCACATTGTTATTCTGGGAAAAACTGCGCCTTTATTTTGAACTTAATGTTAGTTAAAAACCCACAGTACAGCCCCTGTACCATGGTACTGCCAATGTCGCACAATGCCCGATGCCTAGGCAGAACTGGATGTGCTTTGCAAATTGTGCTTGTTTTACAGCTGATCATACTTTACAGTTGTATTCCCAATCCCTGCCATCATAGAGGGATTTGTCGTCAAACATGGGACGACTTTACCTGCGACTGTTCCCGAACGGGATACGGCGGTGCCGTATGCCGAAGCTCCGCCCATCCATTAACGGTTAATTCTTTATGAACAAGACATCCTACACAAAGAATGTTCTTCGTTATTATAATAAAAGGATTCTGTTTAGTGCGAAGAATACAAACAGTTTAATCCCCAAAGTAGAGAAGCTGTCATCCAGCTGGACCTGGATGGGAGCGGATACCTGGAACCATTTCCTGTTTTGTGCAAATTTTTCTGTATGCTTCAGCGCTTAAATTACTGCGAAACGTTACAATGTAATAAATATTTTTGAACTGGTAGCTGACGGAAGAACCGAGACCCACCTTACCCATGACTCCATGGCTGAAGCGGTTGTCGACGGGTTTCAGCTTCCAGGATCATACGTCCAACACATTCGTTACAACGCGACATGGCCGCAACTGATCGCTTTGGTCAACTATTCAGTTTCCTGCAGACAGCATGTCACGTACACGTGCTTAAATGCCAAGCTCCTGAATACTCCAGGTTTGTTTGCAAATCATTTAAATAGGGAGTTGATAAAGTGGGACAGTTTCATTATTTACCACCATCGTGCGTTCTAACGGGTGGTTTATGCATAAAGGAATTCCTGGCGGTACTTCTAATACTGGTTTTTGTAAAAACAGTTGGTCCGCCGTTTGGGTACTGGATCAGTCGTACCAATCAGAAAATGGTCAACTGGGGCGGGGTATCTACTGGAACACCGATGTGCTCATGCGGACTCACGGAAAGCTGCTTTCAACGAAGCAGGTGCTTTTCTGAGTGATTAGTCCAAGAAAATATATTAATTTCTATAAACGCATTTTGACAGGGGCTGCAACTGCGATGCAGATGAAAATCCCGTGCGAAATGCTTTCTTAACCGACGAAGGTTGGTTGACCCACAAGGACCACTTGCCCGTTCGCCAGCTGGTTTTTGGTGACACTGGAATTTTAGACGACAGAAAGGAATCCAAATACCAACTTGGATCACTCATTTGCGAAGGAAACAGTACGTTTAGCTGGAACACCCTTCCACTCTTTCCTTAATGGTGTTTCGTTGTCAGCAATTACCGCCAATACCGTGACCTTTTGGCGACAAGACGCCACGCTGGTCATTCCATACTTCGAATGGCCCGAAGGTGACATCTATTTTCGCTTTCGAACGACAGTAGAATCCGGAGTATTCATACACTCCCACGGACTGTTGGACGAAATCAAAGTGTTACTCATCAGTCCAACCGAGATCCAGTTTGAATACTCGGCCGGCAGTGGGCCACGAAGTGTCAGTCTGCATGTGACACGTCCGCTGAATGACAATGAGTGGCATTCAGTGTTAGTGGAACGAAATCGGAAGGAAGCCCTTATCCGGGTGGATGGGGCGTTAAGCGCCGATTTGGCTCTATCGGAAGCAGAGTACAGGGAAATTCAACTCGGATATGACCTAATTGTGAGTCCGATAGCACAATTTTTAGACGATTTTGAAAGAGCTTTTCAACTGTCCGGTAAACGCTTATTGCATTTTAATTAAACGTATGGTTAAAGCAGTAGGAATAACTAATGCGTCTAACAGAATACTAAGCAGAATTCAAAAGTGCAATCTGTTCGAATCAATAACTATGTGTTGCACTAATGTAAACTATACACATTTAAATAAAAGCAGGATAACACTCTGTTGTACTGCATACCTAGCGAAACAAAGAAGGAAACAGGCGCACATATTTATTGGATAACTTTGCTGCAGATTGGCGCTTCCAGCGACTTATCCGGCGGTTTTGTCGGCTGTCTTGGATCGCTATTCGTTAACGGCCAGCATTACGATCTGCGATTGGTGGCGGAACTGGGGGTGTATGGTGTGCTGCCGGGTTGTGTCGGAAAATGTGACAGCAGTCCATGCATGAACAAGGGCCTGTGTCAGGAACGCTACGACTCGTACAAGTGCGATTGTCGGTTTACGGCCTTCCGCGGACCTCTCTGTTCTGACGGTGAGTTCGAAAACTCTTAGGTAGTTTACAAAACGATTTCATAGAATGAAGTATACTTATGTTTTCTAGAGATTGGCGCACATTTTCGCACGGAAGATCAAGTCGAATACCACTTTACAAACAACTCCATATCAACCGTTGAAGAGCACATTCACGTCGGGTTTGTCACGACAGAACCTCGCGGAATCCTTATGCAAGTAGTCGGCGCGAGTGGTGAATACATATCAGTGGAGATGTCCAATGCCGGCACGATCCGTGTAGCGTTTGATTTGGGATTCCAACGACAAGAGCTTTACGAGGAATCGCAGTACTATCCGAACGGACAGTTTCATGATATTCATGTGTGGAGAAGCAACGAAGGTCGAACGATAAGTATTCAGGTCAGTACTGGTTTAAGGATGGTAATAAAAAATTGACAATAAGACTCCAATTTGATCGCATCTAATGGTTCGGGTAGACCAAAACGGATGCACATTACAGTATATGTGGCTGAAGAAACATGTGACAATGCCAATGGAATGATAATTATTACTTATTCTAAACAAATTGTAGGCTGACGGATACGACATTATATCGCGGACCTACAAAACCGGAAGCAAGCAGAACGCTCAGCTAAACGATGTCCAAACCGTCTACCTTGGCAGAAACAGTAAGAAACGTATTATTTCCGTTTCTTAACAACAGTAAACATGTTATGCGTTACAGACTCGATGCGTGAGCGGGAAGGTTTCCTCGGATGTCTTTCTCGCGCATCCTTCGAAGACTTCTTCATTCTCAAGTTGTTATTCCAACAAAATCCCCCGAGCAATGTGAAGTCCAATCGGCGATTACGGGAAGATTGGTGCGACGTCCAGCCTGCCACGCATCCACCGGAGACCGTCCCACTTCGACCTGAGCTATTTTTTCGTTCACCAGTTGGTCCGGATGCCGTACATCCAATCAGTTTGGAGATGGATCAGTCGGGAGTTCCAGACCAAACACTTCTCGGCAGTACGAGGACTACAGGCGCATCATATTTCGCTAACATACCACGTTTGACTTTTCAGTTATTCTGGCGACCGTGGCAGTCCTCTTGATGCTGTCTTTGTTACTACTTATTCGCTGTCTGTTACGCAAAAGACAAGCGGCAAAGGTTATCATACTTATGGTTCAGTCCCTTACAAAGGCTAGCATAACCGTGGATTCTTTCAGGCTGCTGGTGCAGAGCTGGAAGTCGTGTCCAGGCGATATATAACGGAAGCGGACACTGTAGAGGACTTGACTACACCAGAATCTGCCAGTGAGACACTTGTACACACTGCTGCTGGACCTGAAAATGGTGAAGTGGAGATACTGGCCGTTCAGGAAGCGCTGCTGCCTACTCCGGTTAGTCGAGCCACCGCGGGCAGACGGGAAAAAAAGAAGGTTCGCATCAAAGAATATACGCTCTAAGTTCTGGCTATTGGGCTGGCGATTGTTTGGTGACTTAACTTAAGTCTGATTAATATTCTTCTCTAAACTCTCAGGTTTTCTGTTAAATAGTAAAAGTTTTGTGTGCACCTGTCTACGGCACAATCATTCTTGTCCAATGCGCATGAGCCCACTCTTACCATATTGCGTTCCGTTGACCTTTCGAGATCTTGGCCATAGCTGCGACGAGTCCAACGATATCATGTCACTACCATAGGAGAACTTTGCTGCTTGAATGCTCCTTTGACAACTTGGCGACTTGAAAACTATCACCACTTAATTTGAAACTGACGTCAACAGAGCAATTCATCAAGCGAAGGATCAGGCACTCAAAGTTTTTAATATACCTGATCATCAGTTTGGATCAGAACAGCAAAATTTTACATAAAGAAAACAAAAATACAGAAATCGTCTGCAAGTTCTAGTGGAATCAAAACGAGAAACGGTTGCAAAAACTGTACGGCCTGCTGCTCAATAAATAAAGAAGGTTAATAAACGTAAGTGACTATTATTTCCAGCCAATGAATTCGTTATTCTTTGTATTGGCATCCTGAAGATACTTATACAGCGGACCCAAAAATTCAAGGATCGCTCCTGCATCCAGATTTCTTGATCCAGTAACTTTCTCCAGAGCTATTGGCCACGGTTGAGACGTGCCAAGCGACAGCATATCACTACAGGCACGCAAAGCCTGTACCTTTCGGTTACCAGTACAAATTTAATCGCGGCATTCGTGTACGTACCTGAGTCGCTTGCCAGCTGCCTTTGATTGGTTGATATCACACTGGTACAAAGGACCCGTATGACCAGCGGCCGTGCATAAGCCTTTGTGGAACTGGAACATTAGGATGACGCTTATGAAGTATCTGCAAAAGAATAACGGTCGAGTAGCTGGAACTTAGGCAGAATTAGAACAAGTAATTTTAGGCTGATACACAGTACTAGCTGACAACTGGGTATTTTTACAACATCAGCCAACTGCGGATCCCACTGACGTTTGTAATATACCTAACTGTTTAACGATCCCGTCACCGTTCTGGCATGACGGGAAGCAGCTCTACTGTTTCCGATATGGTATACACATAATTATGTGGAGGTAACCGTATAAGTTACCTTTGTGCGCACACATTTTGATCATTAAATTCTCGATCACGCCGTCTTACTGCCACCTCGTATAGGTGTACGCAACAACTCGTGATGTCCGAATGATGCATGCAACTGCAGGGTAGCTGGTCATCAGTTTCCATTTTTAACAAAACTGTGTCAATGCTTACTGTGGCAGCTACACGTACTACACAGCATTTTGGCGGCTTCTGATGTTACCGTACCGCATATATTCCACATCAGCGTTAATATGGTACTTGGCTGCCGGATCGAAATCGGATTCTGATCGTGGTACAGGTGACACAATTCCCTGATATTCCGTTCTAAGTAAGGAAGCAGCAGTTTATCACATAATCTGAAATAGTGACATCATTGCTGTTTCATCTCACACATATTTCCACCAACCAGCGTTGAGGTCGGATGTCGAAATGTTCCCGGAAAACACATCGTAACGATATTTGTCCATTACGTACATGAATGGTAGATTTGATATCTGTTCCATTGCGGTTGAGAATTGATAATTTAAGTCGCCCTCTACAATACAAAAGCAGCAGGACCTAAATTTGCACATACGCACCTAGCTCCCAATGTCCACAGCACCTACCTTCATCCTCAACGTTATTCTTAAGCAAGCCCAACCACGAGAGATGCTTCGGCGTGCTTACACTGAGCGTTAAAGTGTCACCGACTGAAAACAAAAATTGCATAGTGTGAGGTCAGCAAGCTGCAGACTGGGTATGCAACTTTCTGATTTAATAACATGGTTCTATATGGAATGTAAGCCATTGGTATCAACGTAAAGGAAGCCAAAGGGGCCAAGGATACTGCCCTCGGTGACCCGGTAACTCCGGTTGTTCGAGATTTCACGAAAAAGTGAACTATCCAGACTACCGAAAACGCTGTCTACTAGGTAGCCTATTTTATCTGAAGACCTCTAGTACTGATATTTTGCGGCGAATGCGCGCTAGAACCTTTCGTCTTACCGGCTTCGTGAAATCCTGGGTTCGCACCGGCACGGAAGATCGCAGGGAACTGATTCGCATACTATGAACGATATTCCAAATCAGTGGTAGCGGTTACGCACAGGGACAACAGAACGTTTTTGATCATGTTATTATACGTAAATCTAAAGAGATCGATATACTTTACAATTATAATCAATCTCACCATCTACTTCTGCCACTTACTTGCATGTAATATTGAACATGGCCCATTTCGCTGTTAGAAAAGGAAAGATCTACTGTTAGATCACAGCGTGAATGTCGAGCATACTGTGGAGCATGGTGGCTCTTGGTTCTGCTGCATGATACTGTATACTCACTGGTGAATTGTTACGAAGTCCTTCATGTTCACCTGCGTACACATTTTGATCCTGAAAGAAATCATTTACTATATTAGTGTTACTACACTCGCGTATACACAAGCCCTAAGATAACGTAATCTACTTTTCTTACTATAAGTGCCAATAATTATAACTTTTGTTAATATGCTTATGCATGGTTGACAGCACGAACCGTGTATCCTCAGGCGGGTTGGTATAGAAGTCCCATGCCGAGGGAGCGCACACCACGTCCCGATCGCTTGGCTTGGTCAGCATGGACAGATTGTAAAATGTGTCTACCATGGGCATAAGCCCTAAGTCCACTTGGAATTTTTCCGAAGTTTGAAACATCCGTTCCATTGTGTAGTTTTGTGCTATCATTTCATTGGTAACATCAAGTGGTGGTTTTAATGGGAACAGTTGTGTAAAACTCAACATTCCGCCCCACGACTGAGACAACATGTCGCCTGAAAAACATGGAACAACTGTACAGACTTAAGAGGTATCATTAAAAGTGCACTGCGAAATGTTGCAAAATCTACAGTAATGCCGGATACTTGCCCATCTCCAGTGGGGTTCTAACTTATGGTGATTTACATACCCAAGAGGTGTGCTGGAATCGCAGCGGTAGGAGATATGTTTTCGGCTGGAAACTTTTGTATCAGTTTGCGTCGGACATAGGCATGTAGTTGCAGATAGAGTGGCTTAACTTGCTGCCATAACCGCTCGATATCACTGAGAAATACGGCATCGGTGTAATTCAAGCTGTCCACCACGTAGTCGGATCGCCATGACTGGCCGTTGTCGGCATATCCTAAATGTAAAAAAGAAGGAAAAGCTAAAAAAGATATGCACCTTAAATCGTCAGATGGCATAGGAATATCCCTTTCAGTTACAGCGCTCTGAGCAAACAATTTGTAAGCGTACTGGCATGATCGTTATTATCTGATGTTTAAACCGAGACGATAAATTCAGCTGAATACAACCAAACGCTCTTGGTTCTCACGATGTGGCCTCCACATTTCCGATATTTGTTTTCTCCTACCTGATAACTGTGCAGCTTTGTTCTTCAGGGCGACATATTTGACGAAATCTGGACGGTTTCCTTTTGTCGCATCTCGCCAAGCTTTCCAGATATATTTTCTTTTATCGGGTGCATCCCAGGTATCCCTCATATAATCGAGAAGCACTAAGCATAAACATCCGTAAAGGTGGTTTTATTTTTCAACTGATAACGCTGAAATGATAGTGGAGTAAAGGTACCAATAATAATTAATGATGACGATAATTTTCGTACAGTACTAGTAGCGAAGTACAGACAAGAATCTGGTTACCCGAAATACTGGACATTGAATGACGATACCAATGTTAATAAAAGAAATGTTATAAAAACCGGAAGACTATGTTCAACTGAAGGTTTGGCCGCTAGTGTTTGCACAATCCTTATCAATTATGATGCTTACCGGGATCAAGAGTCACTCGAAGATTTTCGGGGCAGTTTGCATTAGCGGCTTCCAGACTTGCAACGGTCTGCGATGCATCGAAACAGACCTTGGCCGTCGAATAAATCGAGCTCATACGATTGATAGTCGAAGTCAACGCCGTTAGATCATCGGGAGCTAATGCATTGTCGAGTAGTCGAGTGAGTAAATTGTAAATCCGCTGTAGTTGTTCATCCGCCATCTTGCTGATGTTAAAGCTTTTCACCATCGTAGCTACAGCTTGAATAAACTGCGCTCGGGGTTGCGCGCTTTGTACCTGTGAACATGCAGAGAAGTCATTATCAAAGTCAGGCAATTATTAAGGTTAGTATGGCGAAAATCTGGTCACCGCTAAAAATTGTATCAGAATACAGCAACGCAGACTTACTGTGGCGGCCTCGTTCTCGGCCGTTAGATTGGTTTCGAAATCCCAGTTTGATTTGACATTGGAATTGTAAATCATCGTGGCGTATGGATTGTACCTCAAGAGTCAAAAGATGGAAATGTGTTAGTTTATCAGTATTAGCAACAGCGACTAAACATCAATTTTCTGATTTTTGAATCATTTGATAAGTACTTGGCATTCAGTGATTTACACTTGTGTCGTGGAACTTAAATGCTTAAAACTGATATCTGGATATAAAAGCTAAATATCCAGATGCGCACATACAACAGAGTTGGTGGGTATTTTACCATTCTTTTAGCCATTGCCAAAAGTAGTTCGGATCCGAAAGTCGGTATGGGTCAGGGATGCCCTTTTCCAAAAAGGGGCCCAAGTCCACCGGGTAGAACTTTGCCTCCGCGACATATACAATCACGATCACAATAAAACCTGAAAGAAAAAGTTGTTAGCTGCGGCTAGTTTATATTCCGATCAGAAGTCCAGTATATTTGATTTCAGTTGTAAATACATAACGTAGAGTAGAAGTATATATCTACAAAATCATGAAGATATCTCACCGATGAAAGGGGTCGGCCGGCTACCCATTCTCTAGGAACTTGGAAGGATCGAAAGCGACACGGCTAGTAAAACGATCCGCGAATGCGCTGCAGATTTAATTTTTTTGTATAAAAACTGTATCAGCTGAAGTTATGAGATTGACAACTTGAACGTGAGCACTAAAGGACGAAATTTCCATTCTTTGCAAAGGACCAAGTCGTCTGCGGACTGAGTTGGTTTCTTTCTCAAATTTTCTGTTGTCGTCCATGTCCGGTCAACGCACAGTCGAACCACGGCACTCTGATGCATAAAAAAAATTGTAAAGACTGCATTATCGGTCGGCCTACAGTGAGCATTATTGCCATCCAAACAACAATGGTTTTGTAGTAATTGCTACTACCAACACAAGTTGTGTTACACAACTAATTCATTGACTTGATGAAAACATAAGTATATGCCAGTAAAAGTAACTTCTGTTTATTGTGGTACAAACATGCACACGCGGACATTATGCCATACTTCAAGTACAGCAGCTGCGAATGCGACACGGATCGGTAATTCTTGTTTGAAAGCCACTGCGACTATTTGAACTTTGTAAAACGTATTTGCTTTCTGTTGTAATTTAGTAACCGCATCATGGACTTATTCTAATCATAAGAAATCCGTGGTGTTCTCTACAGTAAGTTTGTTTTGTTCTGTAAAATAAACCGTCTTTAAATCACTGTTTATGGAGTTAAAAAGCCTTTTGTTACTGATACTGATATCAGTAACAAGTATTTATATACTGGCCAAAATATTCACCGGATGCAAACGTTCTCATTTTGTCATCATGTCTTAAACTGCCAGTACCAGTAGTAATATCATTTTCACGGGTCACCTTTCTTGAAGGTGCAAATCATCGGGTCAGATCTATTTGTAATAACTTACCCGGTATAAAGATCAACACATCCTTCCTTAATTTAGAAAGAAGGAACATAAAATTTAAAGATGAACAATCTGAAACATGTTCTGCAATATACATGCGCACTTATTGTTAGATGAAAAAATGCAAATTTTCTCCAACCGGGCAACTTTTCAAAGGATAACATTACAAAAGACCACGGATGAAAGTTCAGGTGGGAGTCGAGTAACTTCCGATTTATGGAACCCTTTGCCATAACCGGCACATAGAGCGCATAGCGACAAAAAATCACATCAAACTTAATGTGGTTTTATTGTCGCTGTGCATGTGCAGCATGTTTTATAAATCTGTTAACGGAAGCTGTGCGTTACACATTTTTATGGCTCTGTTGTGCTCTGCAAACGACGGAGAATGGTTGGAAAAACTAATAATATCATCCGTCGCAAAGCCGTATGAGAATACACGCAGCTGGCTCTTCAAGCCACTGGACGATTAATAGGTATTGTTTCATGACTTTCGGTGGTAATTAGTTTTCGGGAATGCAAAATGACTGAATGCCTTCTGGCGGCTTCAGTAACAGGCTGCCAAAAGAATCGTGCGCTTTGACTACTTCCGTGGCTTACGAATCATGATCTGTTGATCTGTCATGGTAGCCTGGTACTGGTACTGCTCTCAATAGTAGATTTTGTCAATAATGCTTACACTGCAATGCCAGCGGCGTTCTTATCGGCTTGCATTGTTTTAGTTCTTGCGGCCTTTGACCAGTTGCATTTCGGTTTTTTTACAATACGCAGTCCTACCGCGGAGCTTTTCACCTGGGCTCCACTTGTTCTTCGAGCACGCAAGTTCGCCAGCGAAGGTCAAGGTCACCCATATGCATACGTTAGTCTAGCGTTCGCATTTACATATACTGTTAAGCGTTACTATATAGCTCGCCGAACCCGACCTCACCGACCATTGTGATAATTATCGGTACTATAGCCCTTTCTACAGTTAATTCCTAATATGCAATAATAAATAAGAAAAGTTAGTAGAGAACTCATCAAGCAACACTTTAAAAGAATGACTTTAGAAGATGCCTTACTTAAACTTAGCTCTACTTTATTACATCACATAACTTTACCCAACAAAAAAAGCTAATAATGGTTTCACTTTCGCCGAATACATAGCGACACGAGCTCCCTATGTATGGTTCTACAGAGCTACGTCAAAAAAGGCCATGCAGTCCCTTCATGGTCAAGAAGAACTGAAAGCTTTCTTACATACTTGAATCACCTGATCGTTCACCAGTTTGAATCATAGAGAACAGAAAAAAATCTTTGTAAAGAAAACAAAGATACAGAAATCGCCCGCAAAACCTAGAACCACGACAACAAACGACTGCAAAAAGTGTGCGACCTACCGAAGAAATCAAAAGTTAGCACTTAACATTTAGCATTAAATAACCGTAAGTAACGATTATTTCCAACCAATGAACTCGTTGTTCTTCGTATTGACATCCTGAAGATACCTATACAGCGGATCAAAAAATTCCAGGATCGCTCCTGCATCCAGACTTCTTGATCCGGTGATTTTTTCCAGAGCTATCGGCCAGGGCTGAGACAAGCCAAAGGACAGCATATCGCTGAGGATTGAAAGCGTCTGTTCCTAGGTCACCAGTTTCAAATGACAGTCAGATTGGATCGACAGTACCTGAGTCGCTGGCCAGCAGCCTTTGATTGGTTGATATCGCACTGGTACAAAGGTCCCGTATGACCAGCGGCCGTGCACAATCCTTTGTGGAACTGGAACATTAGGATAACGCTTATGAAGTAACTGAAAACAACAAGGGTCAAGTATAAGCTGGACAGGAAATGTACAGGCAGAACTACATAGAACAAGTGAAAGGCTGATATTCCAGCTGACAACTGGATAAAATAACAGGCTACATTGGTAGTGACGGTATGCGCTGATTTGTCTAGTCTACCTAACTGTGCAACAATCGCATCACCGTTCTGGGATGTAAAGGGATGCAAACTGTACATTAATTTTTATATTTGGTTCAGGTTCATATTTGCGTTCGATCACCTGGTCCAGTGCAAGAATTTTAGTGATCATACAGCGTCACGTTTGCACGCATATGTTTCGATAAACTTCTTGATCACGACGCCAATAAATTATAGTGCAAGCAACATCTTGTGGTGTCTGACTGATTGTTGCATGCTCCTAGTACTATCTACAAGGTACATGGCCGGTGTTTATTTTCGGCAAAATATGTATTGTTGGTAGAAATACGTGCTACAGAGTACAGGGCATTATGAGCTGGGACCAGCTTGCTTCCCAAGTTCCACGTACCGCATATATTCCACATCAGCATCAGTATGATACTTAGCTGCTGGATCGAAATCGGATTCTGATCGTGGTACAGGTGGCACGATTCCCTGATAATCCGTTCTAAACAAGGAAACACCAATTTATCACAAAAGCTGCAGTGCTGCTGCAGCTGCTGCACAAACTAACAGCATTCATATTGTATCTCACACATATTTCCACCAGCCAGCATTGAGGTTGCAAGTTGAAATGTTCCCGGAAGATACATCATATCGATATTTGTCCATTACATACATAAATGGTAAGTTGGAGATCTGTTCCATGGCAGTTGAAAACTGGTAATTTAGGTCGCCCTCTTTATCATAAACACCGCCATTAGAGTGAATTTTCAGATATTCATCTCACGACGCCTGCAGCTAGTACCGTACTTACCTTCATCCTGTGCGTTATTCTTAAGCAATCCCAACCATGAAAGATGCTTAGGCGTGCTTACACTGAGTGCCAGAGTGTCACCGACTGAAATCACAATAGTGATTTATAATCTACATGGGTCACTGAGTATATGCAACTTTCTGCTTGAATAGTAATGGTTTAGATGGATAAAGAGCAAAATTTTGTGATCAAAGATCGTTTACAGATACTGTACGCACAATTAGACCTGTTTGATAAAGACCTGCAGATATTTGCGGCAAAACCATGCTACAAGCTTTCGTCTTACCGGCTTCGTGAAATCCGTGGTTTGCACCTTCACGAAAGATTGCAGGGAACTGGTTCGCATACTACGAAAGACACCCTTGTTCAACAGTGGTCGCGGTTACGCACAGCGGCAATTGAGCATGTACACCTGTACTTCGCCGAGTATAGCAGCTTATATCACATTTTTTAGGATATTGCACCATTCCCTCCAGTGCTTTATCAGTGGTGCAATATCCCGTGATCCGTAAAAAAATGTGACACACGCTGCTGTACTTGTCGAAGTATATTATTATACGTACATCTAAACAGATTGATATGTAGTATAATAGCAATCTCATCAGCTACTTTTATCAATGTTAATGACAGCATTTTTGATAATAAAGGCAATGCGAACGTTTGTGCAGTGAGCTTACTTACCTGCAGAAAATATTGAACATGGCCCATTTCGCTGTTAGAAAAGGAGAGATGCTGTAAGATCACAGCTTAAAATATGACGGACATACTGGTGGATGATAACGGACCTACGCGTGGCTCTGGTGCAAGATACTTGCGGTGTATACTTACTTACTGGTGAATTACTACGAAGTCTTTCATGTTCACTTGCGTGCACATTTTGATCCTGAACAAATCATTTACTGTAACGAAATCATAATAATCACCAAATCATAACGGTTTGGCGCAATAATACAGTGAAAGTACTGTAGTGAGCTTCTAGAATTTCAAAGCGATCGGAAAGTTTGTAGCTTCTGAAAGTATTCGCTGTACAAGAAATGCAATCCACGAGTACTGCTTTTGCTACATGTTTGTAACTTTAATTTCGTCAGTACAATTATACACGATCGTGGGCACGAACCGGGTATCGTCAGGCGGGTTGGTATAGAAGTCCCATGCCGAGGCAAAGCATATCACGTCCCGATCGCTTGGCTTGGTTAGCATGGACAGATTCCAAAAGCCATCTACCATGGACATAAGACCTAGATCCACCTGGAATTTTTCTGAAGTGCGATACATCTGCTCCACCGTGTAGTTTTGCGCTATCATTTCATCGGTAACATCAAGTGGTGGTTTTGATGGGAAAAGTTGTGTAAAACTCAGCATTCCGCCCCACGACTGAGATAACATGTCGCCTGAAATCCATGGAACAACTGAGATAAATGGTGAATATAACCGTTAGAGCTATCGTATAACGTGCACGGCAAACTGCTACAGTACGTGGAACAGTTTGTTTGGCTCTTACGACGAGTAAGGGAGTCTGATACGATGTTTTCTAACTTTCTAACTTCTAACAGAAAATTTATAACTAGTACTTGCTATTGCTTTATATGCTGTGATATAACCAACGAGTGTAGATAGCTTACCTAATAAGTGAGCCGGAATCGCGGCTGTTGCAGATATGTTTTCGCTCGGAAACTTGTCTATCAGTCTGCGTCGGACGTAGGCATGCAGTTGTAAATAAAGTGGCTTAACTTGCTGCCACAACCGCTCCATATCACTGAGAAATACTGAATCAGTGTAGTTCAAGCTAGCCACTACGTAATCGGATCGCCATAGTTGACCATTGTCGGTATATCCTAAATGTTAATAAGTTCCCACTAAAGCATGTAATTTAGATCCTCAGATCGCATGTGATTTCCCTGTTCACGTTACTATGCTACAGCCTCTGCGGAAATGTTGCACATGAAAAGACGGTCGAGAACTTCAAAAATCTAACCATGCTTTGTTGATATCTGCTTTTCAAAGCGAAACGAAGAAATTCATTTTAATACAACGGACCGTTCTTCGATTCCCGGGATGTGGCGTTCAAATTTCCGATATTCGTTTTACTACATACCTGATAACTGCGCAGCTTTGTTCTTTAAGGCGACATATTTGATGAATTCTGGACGGTTGGCTTTGCCGGTCGCATCTCTCCAAGCTTTCCAGACATATTTTCTTTTATCAGGTGCATCCCATGCATCCTCCATATAACCAAAAAGCACTGAACATGTAGAGCCGTATAGTTATTGAGCTTTTAACTGGTAACGTCGAACTGTCGAACTGCTAGAGCTGTAAAGATAGATGTTAGTTTACCGGGATCACCAGTTACTAGAAAACTTTGGGGACAGTTTGCACTGGCGGCTCAAGACTTGCAACGGTCTGCGATGCATTAAAACAGATCGTGGCCTTAGAATAAGTCGAGCTCATGCGATTGATAGTGGAAGTCAACTCCGTTAAATCAGCAGGGGCCAATGCATTGTCGTCCAGCTGAGTGAGCAATTTGTAGATCCGCTGCAGTTGTTCATCCGCCATCTTGTTGATGTCAAAGTTCTTCACCATCGTTGCTACAGCTTGAGTAAAGTTTGCTCTGAGTTGAGCGCTTTGTGTCTGGAAACACACAGGAAAGTGGAATGTTGGATATCAAAGTCAGAAAATTATTAAGTACAGCTTTGGCGAAAAACTCGTCACTGCTGAAATTGTGTCGGGATACGCAAACGTTAACTTACTGTAGCAGCCTCGGTTTCGTCCGTTATATTGGTTTCGAAATCCCAGGTTGTTTTTGTATCGGAATTGTAAATCATTGTAGCGTAAGGATTGCACCTTAAAGATGGAAATGTGTTAGGTTATCAACATTAGCGAGTACGTAGCTATAGGTAGCAACAATCGTCAGTTCTTATGGAAACTTCTGCTTTTTGGAATCATTCGACAAGCACTGTTGCATTTAATGATTTACGCTAGTATGCTAGAGCTTGCTAAAAGCATACATACTTGAAGCATAAGAGCATAAAAGCATAGAAGTATATTCTTGATATAAGATCCAAATATTCTGATACCCAAATACATCAGAGTCTATCATTTTACCATTCTTTTAGCCACTGCCAAAAGTAGTTCGGATCTGAAAGTCGGTATGGGTCAGGAATGCCCTTTTCCAAAAAGGGGCTCAAGTCCACCGGGTAGAACTTTGCCTCCACGAAATATGCAGCCACGAACACAATAAAACCTAAACATAAGCAGAAAAAGTTGCTAGCTGCAGCTAGTTTAGGTTCCGATTCAAAAGTCCAGTACTGTATATTTGTTTGCGGTTGTAAATACATACAGTAGAGTATACTGTACGAGTATGCTTGAAGATATCTCACCGATGAAAGGGGTTATCATACGACCCATTCTTCAAGAACATGTACGGATCGAAAGCGAAACGGCTAGTAATTTTACTGACGTTTCGGATGCTCTGCAGGTTTGATTTTATCATGAAAAACCAAATCAAACGAGATTATGAGATCAACAACTCGATCATGAGCACTAACTGACCAAATTACCATCCTTCGGGTTCAGAATAAAGAAGATGTCTGCCGACTGAGACGTCGGGTTTGCTGTTCAACTTTGCTGTTGCAAATTGTAATAAATGTCCGGTCAACGCACAGTCGAACTACTGTGATATATTAAAAAATTGTAAACACTTGATTGCTAGTCGACCTACGGTGGATATTAATATTACTGCTATGCGAACAAAATGGCGGCTAGTACCAACACAAGTACTATAATTCATTGACTTGACAAAAACATAGCAATAAAAATAGCGTCAGTTTATCACGCTTAGGTACTGTACAAGCTGGATGCACAGAGGGCCATATACCAGCTGCAAATGCAACACGGATCAGCGTAATTTGTTTGAAAACAACCTGACCATTCGAACTGCATATTAATTTTTTGCTTTGCTGTTGAATCTCGTGACAAAATTTAATCATAAAGACCTAACGTTCTCCGAAACAAGTTTGTTTTGTAATGTAAAACAAACCGTCCCTGAACCTTTTTTCAATCAGCAAAAAAGCTTATTAGCGGTTTGTCATTGATATAATTATATCACTAACAAGTATTCACTGGCTAGAATTTACACCGGATGGAAAATCCCCATTTTATCAACATTATTTACAGTTCCAGCAGTCAAATCATTTCAACGGATTGTCCCAGGTCAACGGATCAACGGATCAGATTTAAAACTTATCCAGTAGAATCGAACACATTGTTGTTCGGTAGATATACCCAGATTTAAAAAAATGTAATTTTTGCTGCAAACTGTAACAGTCAGAGCTAAATGACAAAAAAACTAGGGATGAAGGATCGGAAGGCTGTCTGGTAAGTTACCTTCAGGTTCAAGGAGCCATTTGACTACAACCGGCACATAATACCGCCTAACTTCCGTAATATGGTGATGAGCGCCAAAAAAGCCACATCAAACTCGAAAATGCAAACAGTCTGCATGGTACTGTATGTATGGTTTTATTGTGATCTGTCCGATCACACCGACGGAATAAAGTTTGAAAAAAATAATTACCATTCGTTTTACATGTACAGCCGCCGCAGCTCGCCCATCACGTCACTGAGCGATTCATGCGTATTATTTCATAACTTCTGGTGGTAATTAGCAGTGGGCATGCAAAATAGCTGATAATGAGCTTACGGCTTCAGCAACGGGCTATCAAAAGAATCATGCGTTAGCTTATGTAAATTAGTGATCCAAGCTTGATTTGCTGGTATTGATACTGTTTTTCGGTCTAATGTATGTACACATACATATTTTATCAATGCTTGCATTGCTATGCATTGCTATGGCGCTCCTAGCGGCTTCCATTGTTTTAATTCGATGTGGCCAGTAGCATTTCGGTTCTATTACATTGCGCAGTCTTGCCACAGATTTGTTTCCATTTGTTTTCGCGAGTATTGCTTTTTGTATTCGGAAGTCAAACAGTAAACACGTTTCCAGAAAACTGGTAACACTCTTCCAGCTTATGCGCACAATAGGGTCATCCATAATCATATGCATACTGTTCTAGCGTATCAGTATGCATACATACATGTATGAAAAGCTGCATGCTGCTTTGAACATATGCGTATGAATATACTGTATAATCTGTATTTCCTGACTTTTTGACCTTTATGCCGGTAATTTTTCGGTGAAAACATGCTTACTTTCACTGGGAAATCCGCGACCCTATTACCGTAAAGTGCCGCAGCATGACCGTTCAATACTAAATCTTTAGATGGGCAGTACAGGTTGCAATTTACTGCCGCTTTTGCTCCTGCTGGGTCTGCCACTGAATCTATCTGTGTTTGCTTAGCTTTTGAGTTTTAGTTGAACTTTATTTGAACGGTTGCTTTTATGCATTCTTGCTGATTGACATGTGCATCCTGCTGAATAACGAGTGATCTCATTGTCAGCATGTATGATGAAACGCTAATCGCTTTCGATGAAAACGACCCAGTCTGATCGTGGATACGATAAAATGTGCTTGTGAGCACTTTTATTGCCGAAAATTTCATGGGGAACATTACCTTTTGTGTTTATTATGCAAAACGTAAAATCAACAGAGCTTGTAATAAATTGTCTGTGTTTCATAGTGGATGTAATGCAACGCAACTGTATCATGACTTGTAGATCCAAGCTGAGTTATCGATCTGATTGAGGATTGGGTAACGTATGATGAAACGTTCGTCTGAAGTTCGCAGATTACTCCTTCGGCGTCGCCCGAAACGTTTTGTCCTGGCATTATCCACGTAGCAGGAAGTTAAGAATGTCTTTTTGGAACAGCTGAAATACAGAAATACCAGGGTCCGAACAGGCTCGCAAAAGCAGCATGCGGCCGCCATCAGCTCCGACTATTGTGCCAAAATACCTTTGGAGATTCCTAGAAGTTTTTGGGATTTTACCGGTGAAACATGCCGACCATATCGACCTCTCAGTGGCCCCAAAGACTACCCGATGCCTTCTGGTTCATTCACTTCTGATACTTTGCCTAATAGTCATCTATATGGTTGTTCGTATAGGAAATTATGTAGATTTTTACAGGAGGCAGTTGAAGGATCTGGAATTCTTTACGCTACTTCGGCTCATTTGTTTCGTATCATATCAGCTTCAGGTAAACCAGAGTAACGCGTGAATAGTCCTGGAATAAAGCTAAATATCCATCTAACACTGCAACTGCAAATCACAATTGCTTTTCAAATTTTCGAAACTTAACTAGTTCTGGTTTCTAAAGTAATATAAGGTGTCTTTTTAGGCCACGGCGGTTCTGCTGATTATGTGTATCAAAGCCAAGTATATTCCGATTTTACTGCATAAACTCCAAAGTCCCTCCATTTGGCGCTGTATAAGAGTGTCTGACAGCAAAAAGCCGCGTTGGTCCAAAACGGTTCCGATTATCGCTGTTTTGTGGATCGGGGTCACAGTCGCCATTCCTTTCACCCACATTCGGTACGCAATGGACCAATGGCGTTCATTCGACACAGAATTTGAATACACAGCAGGCGATGCCGATAATCCTTCCCGGATAGACTTTTTCGGTCTCTTAAAAGCGCCAGGATTGATGTGGACGATAATGGATGCAGGACATTCCGCTCTCATCTTGTCGATAACAAATGGCAGTCAAATGTTGACTTTTGTAATCATTCTTGCTATTGAGAACGGATTTTCACAGCAAATCCAAAAACTGCGGGTTGTCGAAAATACTTTGGAAGCTCGGCGCGAAACTTGTGTACTTCTACGCCAGAACATAGCAATCCTACTCGACAGCCTGGAAATGTGTAATAACATTTTTGGCTGGATGAACCTGATTGTATGCATGCAGGATCTCCTGAATGTGATCTTGTACGTTGCGATATGGTTGCAACAAGTGTTTATAGAAAGGGGAGAGGACGAAGAGATGGCGTACGTGCGAGCCTTTGACATACAGATCCTTCGCGTGCAGAGTGCTGGACCCTTTGCGGTATCTCTGATCAATCTGGCCATACGCTTTGCGGTGTGCAGCAGCTGTAATGAAAAGGTCAAGCACTCTTGTACATTACCTGTTTTCGGTAGGAACATTCTCGACATTGTAGGGACAGACGCTGGCTTTCCAAGTCGAACAGTGGTCTTTAGAGTCAGAGGATCCGCATGTTCAAAAGGAATGTCAAAACATGCAGCTGGCCATAGCCCGTGGTGGAAGTACAGCGGTTTCGGCTGGTGGTTTTGCTTACGTAACCAAAGAATACCTTGCGGCGGTAAGAAATGATACTTGCAAGATTGTGTAACATTTGTCATGACAACGTTTATGTATTAAGCTCTCTGGACTCGCTTTGACATACTTTATCCTCATCTACCAAGCGAGGGATGCAAAAAAAGATCTGCGCGAATTCAAGATTGATATTGCGTCTGAAATGAAGAGCGAACTGAAGAAAATAGTTACTCGATCCATTGCAAAACATTAGGGTAAAACACTTTTCTCTGGGCTCGCTATGTTTTACTATAATTTTCAATGCAATTTCTGGTACAAAACTCAAAAATCCACGAGTGTCTCCTGCCGATGCAACCATCATTCTACGCACCAAGATTATTAAAGTTGTATGTGCAATACTATATTATATGCAATACTGGTACATATATCGCTGTGCATACGTTTGGTTTTTGTTTTCATACCGCTTGGAAGTACGAGTTGCGTTGGCGTTCCACGGTCAGCTGTGGCGATGCCCTGTTGTCATTACGTTGCCGAAGTAGCAGAGCGATAGATTAGACTGACATCGAGTTGAATTACCGTAATTTTACGTCGATAGTAAGCGGTCTTGGATTAGATCGCCAGCCATTATTCAAACATGTATTTATTGTACAAAAAGCGTCGAACATGAGCCACAATAAAATTACCAGAAACAGTAATTCAGGATTAACATTGGCTGATATTAAGTAAATAGTTTCCGGAAAATCCAGTCTATTTCCAACCAATAAATTCGTTATTTTTTGCATTGGCATTCTGGAGATATTTATATAGCGGATCGAAGAACTCCAGCATAGGCGAAGCATCCATTTTGCGCGACCCAGTAATTTGCTCCAGAGCTACTGGCCAGGGTTGTGAGGAACCAAGGGACAACATATCACTGTAAAGCAACCTATTCTGTAAAGCGCCGCATGATGTTTGCCAAATATCATGAATTCTGTGCTTCGTATTAGAACGAAAACACCACTTTTATGAGACCCTTATGCTTTCGAAACTAGTCACAGGGATAACAACGATGAAGAAATGGAAAATGCAATAGCTTTGCATGTTTGCATTTAGTGCATACCTGAGTAATTTGCCTGCCGCTTTCGATCCGTTAATATCGCACCGATACAACGGGCCCGTGTGACCAGCGGCTTTGCACAATGCTTTATGAAACTGGAACTGCAGGATGTAGCTGATGAAGTAGCTGTAAAAGGTCGCGCAAGTTAAGTAACAGCAGGGCAAGGTAAATAAATATAACCAGCACAGCTACGTTATGTACCGCATGAACTCTACATCAGCATCAATGTGGAACTTGGCTCCAGGATCGAAATCAGTTTCGGACCGCGGAACAGGTGGTACAATTCCTTGATAGTCCAGTCTATGAAAAAATGTTATGATTAGCACAACAGCAAGGTGCTGTTGTGAGAGGTGACCTTACAGATATTTCCACCAGCCGGCATTCAGGTTTTCTTTGGAGATATTTCCGGAAAAGACATCATAGCGATATTTGTCCATTAGATAAATGAACGGTAGAAAGGCAATCTTGTCCAGCGCAATGGAAAACTGGTAGTTCAGGTCACTTTCTGAACAGTAACAGTAAAAAAGGTGTAACGCGTTGAGGCGCGTAGATTATTGCAAATTTCCGACGAAGCAGTTAATAATACATGACATTGTGATAGTCACACTGGATAACAAACATTTTTACCGCACCTTCGCTTTGAACATTGTTTTTAAGCAGCCCCAATCCTGCCAAATGCGCTGGTGTGGCTACGCTCAATGCTAGCGTGTCCCCGACTGCAGAATTTGCACGGTTGTGAAATAATTGTTAACACCGAAACGAAACCACCTTACCGGCTTCGTGAAATCCACTGTTCGCGCCATCTCGGTAGAAGCTCATTTGATTCGCATACTGTGGCCAAATGACAGTTGTTTTGATTCGTACACTCGTGAAACAGTATGTAATTTTTAATTTGCTTGCGAATGCGTTTTTTACAAGTTTTGAACTGCTAATGGTTTTCTTACCTGCAGATAATATTGAATATGGCCCATTTCGCTGCAATAAATCAAAAGATTTTATAAGTACCGGTGTGAGTAATGACATTATGACAAACACCGAACATCGAGTTCGTATTTAGTCTTGGTATGAGTTTGGACGTCAGGGCTTACTGGTGGATTACGATAAAATCATCCATGTCCACCTGGGTACACATTTTGATCCTGTAAAGAAAACGCTCTATTTTGATCCTGCCGTTCTGTACCGGATGATGGAACTACTCTGCATTTCCCTACTGTGCTAAACGACTCATGAATCAACAGCCTCCATACTACGCTGCTACCAAGATATGGAAGATAACTACGTTTTTGCTGTTCTAACCGCGTATCATCAGGTGGACTGGAGTAGAAATCCCATGCCGAAGCATGGCACACCACATCCCGGTCATTGGGCTTCGTTAGCATGGACATGTTCCAGAAAGTATCCACCATGGGCGTTAGTCCCAAATCCACTTGGAATTTCTCAGACAATCGATACATTTTGTCGACTGTATAGTTTTGTGCGATCATTTCATCCGTCACATCCAACGACGGGAGCGATGGAAAGAGCTGAGTGAAGCTCAACATTCCAACCCATACTTGGGTCATAATATCCCCTGTACATGTGGTACAAAAGCTAACATTATGCATCCCGGTAACAATCAGAATAGTTAAACATAAACCCAATCGTTACCAATATGTGAACATTTTCTGGTATTATCAATAGTAACTTAATGCAGCAAAAGGATTAAACTGCCCTTGCAAGTTATACCGAGCATATGCGCAGGGACTGGTCCGGTCGGAGATAGGTTTTCATTGGGAAACTTCTGAATTAATTTGCGCCGAACGTAAGCATGCAACTGCAAATAGAGTGGTCGGAGCTGCTGCCATAGACCCTCCACATCGGCGAGAAATACTGCATCGGTGTAGTTTAAGCTGTCAATGACGTAATAAGAGCGCCACAGTTGGCCATTATCCGCGTACCCTAATGTTACAAACCAATTAAAAATCGACTGAGGAAGCAAGTTTAGTTTTGGTACCATTGAGACGAGCGGCTTTGTTCTTCAGCTCGATATATCGTGTGTAGTTAGCACGAAGGACTCCTCCACTGGCATCCCGCCATGCTTTCCACACATACTTCCTTTTTTCCGGTTCGTCCCATACTTTTAACATGTAATCGTATAGCGCTAAAAATGGTTAAGGAACTATCACAATATTGCGTAAGGATGCGCCTGTTTTCGTTAAGCGCGACATCTGTAACTCACCGGGGTCATATGGCACTTGCAGATTCTCGGGACATCCCGATGCTGAAAGACTTTGCAGGTCTTGCACGCTCATTGCTGGATCGAAGCAAATCGTGGCCGTAGAGAAGACATTACTCATATCCAGCACGATGGAGGTTAGCTCGGTCAGCTCGGCTGGAGGCAGCGCGGCATCCCCGAGGTCGGTGAGATATTTGTGGATGCCTTTCAGCTGCTCATCAACCAGTTTACTGATATCGAAACTCTTCGCCATTTGTGCCACGATAAGGGTAAGATCGGCGAGCAGATCTGTGGATTGTAGCTATAAGCACGCACAAAGCAAAGGTCACCATAGGCCAGTCAAGGTTCGGTGTGTACCACGATGATGTCTAGTTTAACGCTTCGAAAACGGCTCTTTACCGTTGCTTCTGCATTCTCATCTGTAATATTCGTCTCGTAATCCCACTGCGTCAAACTCACGGCATTGTAAACCTTGAGGTTATAAGGATCAACCCTGTAAACAGATATGCACCAATAAGTTAACTAGACTTGTTGTTAATAATTTATCATTACCGCCACAAGTATTTGTGGAGTAATTTCCACTACACCTCGATTTTACCAGTAGGCTAAGCTACAAACTGGTAAACTGCGGTATCCAGTTATGCGGTAAACCACCTTGCCTTACCATTCTTTTAGCCATTGGCGAAAATATTCTTGATCTCCTGTGCGGTAGGGATCAGGCTGCCCGTTCTTCACAAAGTCACTCAGATCCACTGGATAAAATTTTGCTTCTGTGTGGGTGGCGGTCAGCAATATTTGGACACCTGTTAAATGATATAATCCGACTGCAGCAGAGAACAAAGTTTAATTTTAAAATATGGTTGAAAAGTGTGCCAAGTTCGGATTTCATCAGGTAGCAAAAAATATGGATTTCCTTGCGGGATCCAGTTAAACTAAGTGCGTCTGACCAATGTTGGACAAGGACATACCTAACAAAATTCGGAAAATAGATACTTGTCGTGGCATTTTTGCCGGTTGTTGCAGTTATGTCAAGGAAAAAATTTACTCAACCGAGTCTCACTTTACCTTTACATTTTCATCGATAGAAAACGAGTAATAAATTGCAGCGAAACTTGATCTTTTTACCCATATCTGGCAGTTATGCCGCTGAGCACTTTTTGCACTGCAGTGCCGATCGAAGCAGGCGACATAATTATGACAGCAAAATAAGCAAATTACACTTATTACTGTAAGTAACGCTTCTGAAAAACACCTGTCAGTTGTTAATTACTTGTGTCCGCATGGGTTAACGGACATCCGAACGCCTTGTAAAAATGCGCCAGCAGTGGACATATTAACAAACA